>NW_025562080.1:0-90796 GCF_020424385.1 Procambarus clarkii | reverse complement strand
CTACCCTTCACCACCTTCCCTACCCTCCACCACCTTCCCTACCCTTCACCACCTTCCCTACCCTTCACCACCTTCCCTACCCTTCACCACCTTCCCTACCCTCCACCTCCTTCCCTACCCTTCACCACCTTCCCTACCCTTCACCACCTTCCCTACCCTTCACCACCTTCCCTACCCTTCACCACCTTCCCTACCCTTCACCACCTTCCCTACCCTTCACCACCTTCCCTACCCTCCACCACCTTCCCTACCCTTCACCACCTTCCCTACCCTCCACCACCTTCCCTACCCTTCACCACCTTCCCTACCCTCCACCACCTTCCCTACCCTTCACCACCTTCCCTACCCTTCACCACCTTCCCTACCCTCCACCTCCTTCCCTACCCTTCACCACCTTCCCTACCCTCCACCACCTTCCCTACCCTTCACCACCTTCCCTACCCTCCACCACCTTCCCTACCCTTCACCACCTTCCCTACCCTCCACCACCTTCCCTACCCTTCACCACCTTCCCTACCCTTCACCACCTTCCCTACCCCTTCACCACCTTCCCTCTCCTTCACCACCTTCTCTACCCTTCACCACCTTCCCTACCCTTCACCACCTTCCCTACCCTTCACCACCTTCCCTACCCTTCACCACCTTCCCTACCCTTCACCACTGTAACAATAAATATGTATATATAAATTTAGTACAGGAAGAACCTTCCTAAACAAACTATAATATTGTATTCATGTTGTAGAAATGGGTTCAGAAAGACTTCCATAACTTGGCTAATGGAATGGAATGTAAATTTTATAATATTATAAAGAATTTTGAGCCCTTTGAGGGACTTCAGCATTCAGGGCTGCTCCAGTATTTTTCAGTTGTATTTTAATTATAATCCTTTGTATAATTATATGGAATTTAATATGCCTTGTGAATAGATTCTGCGTCTTTACATTCACGAGTTATACATAGAAATGTGTCTGTGTTTGTTTCAGGTAGGTGGCCAGAGTGGTGATTCTTAGGGGCACAGCGTCGGGAACTGTGTCACACTCACCAGGTAAGTTAACATCTCCTTCAACTTTGTTCACTCAAGTTAGACGTCAGAAAAGTTTTCATTATTAGGTGCTACTTTTCACTAAGTTTGGGCAGCATAGTGAGTGAAGACACTACACACACACTAGTAAATAATCTCCCATCAGGACTTGGCTCGACTCAGCTAATGTTTCCTGAAAGAGGTTTTAATGAACTCAAAATCTGTCTGGAATCTCATTTAAAAGAAATTTATTAACATGATAGAAGTATTTTTTTTCATCAGCCATTAGTTAATATGAGTGACAAGTGAGGTTCAGAGCACGAGGGTCAGGGAGCTCATAAATGCTACGGTAGATACTACGAGTCTCGGGTAGAATAAATCTACCAATCCTAGTGTCACAGTTTAAAGTATTAACTATCTACCAAACAATACAAAATATCAAATAATGTTAAATACTGAATTTAACTGTAGCGAAAGACTTGCCCATCAGCAAGACTTAATTGAGGAGGAAGATGATCAGGATAAATACATTGACAATTTAGAAGTCTTAAATGTCCCTAGAGGATTATGTATAGATATTTACTATATCGCATATCAATATCAGTTTAAATATACTAATCCTAAGTGATAATATAAAATATAATATAAACATAATGTATATTATATTTATATATAATATAATGTATATTATAAATTAATATACTAAGTGCCATTAGTACAAACTTTATCCACTTTTCTCGGCTAATATTGATTCGTGATCTTATATGTAACCATAAGTAAAGGTGTTTGTTGATGGTACTAGCTGGTGAGAAGCTACCAGGTCATACAGTCACTAAATACAGCTACAGTGAAGCGGTAGGTTTTACTGTAGGCGAATTCTGGAGATACAGAACTCGCGTGACAACAAGACAGTTGGAATGTTGTCATGATGTTGGTACAGATCCTCCATGTTGGTTGGCAACCACTCAACTTTCCATGACGAATTGTCATTGTACGACGAATGTCATTCTGTTGTTGGAATTTATCCCTATGCCCTTCTTTAAGTAGAATTGTCTCCTATTGCGACAACCAACGACGCCCATGAAGTCCTTATGGGGTTTGGTTGTCCATAGAGTTAACAATGTATTTGTTTGCTGATATCGACATTGAATCAACGTCAATAATGTTTATTAATCGATGATTCGCCGTTTCTCGGGGATGTTTTCCCTACTGGAAGAGAGAGAATGTATTTGAAGCAAAGAGAATGGGACGGAGAGAGAGAGAGAGAGAGAACCAGAGGAGAGAGAGAGAAGCGGAGAGAGGAATATTGCCCTCCAGGAGCAAACTGGGGAAACTGGGGCAAGATAATGGAAGGAAGGGACATATGGAAAAGGAGGGAAAGAAAGCAACAGAGACCTGGGCACAACCGGTACCCATTTATGGTTAAAAGAGTAAGCCAGTCTGTCCAAGGCTGGAAGCCCGATGCTTGCGGGCTAGTCTCACCCAACTTTGCATGGTGACTGGTGATTGTATGGGGGAGTGTCATAGGGTGGATGGGGTAGACCCTTGTGCCACTCTTGAAGTGGAATCTCTCATTGGGTGGTCGGGGCCGGCCCCTCTACCACTCCTGAAGGGTAATCGGCCTCCACGCCCACAGCACGAAGTCGCTGGATGTGAAATGTGCAAACCAAAGTCCGTAGAATTTAGCATCCATCTAAATATTAAACATGTCAGGTGACTGCTCAGGAGAACATCTGAACATTGTGCTCAGCGTCCCGGCCACAACCTTTTGACTACAGTGATGTAATGTGCAGTGAAAATGGTTACAGTGATGGGGGGGGGGAGACGGGGCTGTGTGAGGGAATGATGGGGAGGGTGTAAGTGTAGAGGGGAGGAATGGGGGGTGGATATGGAGGAGGTGTGTGGGGAGAGACCTGGGCACCGCCGGACACCCCACTGTTTTAAAAAAGATTCTTCTTACATTAATCGCTGAGATTAAGACCCGGCCAGCAGGGCGGAGGTTAATATGGAGGTATTCTCACCCGGTAACCCCATGATGTGTTGTGGGGCAGGTGTACTGCGCCCGCCACAGTCCTCTGTTGTGGGGCAGGTGTACTGCGCCCGCCACAGTCCTCTGTTGTGGGGCAGGTGTACTGCGCCCGCCACAGTCCTCTGTTGTGGGGCAGGTGTACTGCGCCCGCCACGGTCCTCTGTTGTGGGGCAGGTGTACAGTCCTCTGTTGTGGGGCAGCTGCCCCCGCCACAGTCCTCTGTTGTGGGGCAGGTGTACTGCGCCCGCCACAGTCCTCTGTTGTGGGGCAGGTGTACTGCGCCCACCACAGTCCTCTGTTGTGGGGCAGGTGTACTGCGCCCGCCACAGTCCTCTGTTGTGGGGCAGGTGTACTGGGGTCCTCTGTTGTGGGGCAGGTGTACTACGCCCGCCACAGTCCTCTGTTGTGGGGCAGGTGTACTGCGCCCGCCACAGTCCTCTGTTGTGGGGCAGGTGTACTGCGCCCGCCACAGTCCTCTGTTGTGGGGCAGGTGTACTGCGCCCGCCACAGTCCTCTGTTGTGGGGCAGGTGTACTGCGCCCGCCACAGTCCTCTGTTGTTATAACTGAACTGTGTCTGGTGAGCGGCGGGACGCTGGGATGCCGTTATTCACACACACACACACACACACACACACACACACACACACACACACACACACACACACACACACACACACACACACACACACACACAATTAAATTGAAATTATGAGGAAATGAGAAGCTTCCTAAGGGAAATACCTTGGGACACAGACCTCAGAGCTAAGTCTGTACAAGATATGATGGACTATGTCACAAAAACGTGTCAGGAGGCAGTAAGCAGATACATCCCGGCCCAAAAGGAAAAATCCGAGAAGCAAAAGAAGAATCCATGGTATAATAGGGCATGTATGGAAGCAAAGGTACTGAACAAAAGGGCGTGGAGGAACTTCCGGAATAACAGAACACCAGAAAGCAGAGAGAGAGATACCAGAGAACCAGGAATGAGTATGTCAGGGTGAGAAGAGAAGCAGAGAAACGTTATGAAAATGATATAGCAAACAAAGCCAACACCGAACCAAAGCTACTCCACAGTCATATCAGAAGGAAAACAACAGTGAAAGAACAGGTAGTGAAACTTAGAACAGGCGAGGACAGGTATACAGAGAATGACAAAGAAGTGTGTGATGAACTCAACAAGAGGTTCCAAGAGGTCTTCACAACAGAACAAGGTGAGGTCACTGTGCTAGGAGAAAGGGAAATAAACCAGGCGGCCTTGGAAGAGTTTGAAATTACGAGAGAGGTCAAGAGACACCTGCTGGACCTGGATGTTACAAAGGCTGTTGATCCAGACGGGATCTCGCCATGGGTACTGAAAGAGTGTGCAGAGGCACTTTGCTTGCCACTCTCCATAGTATATAGTAGGTCACTGGCGATGGGAGACCTACCAGAAATATGGAAGACGGCGAATGTGGTCCCAATATACAAAAAGGGCGACAGGCAAGAGGCACTGAACTACAGGCCAGTGTCCTTAACTTGTATACCATGCAAGGTGATGGAGAAGATCGTGAGAAAAAACCTGGTAGCACATCTGGAGAGAAGGGACTTCGTGACAAATCGACAACATGGGTTCAGGGAAGGTAAATCTTGCCTGACTGGCTTAATAGAATTCTATGACCAGGTAACACAGATTGAGCAAGAAAGAGAGGGCTGGGCGGACTGCATTTTCTTGGATGGTCGGAAAGCCTTTGACACAGTACCGCATAAGAGGCTGGTACATAAGCTGGAGAGACAGGCAGGTGTAGCTGGTAAGGTGCTCCATTGGATAAGGGAGTACCTAAGCAATAGGAAGCAGAGAGTTACGGTGAGGGGTGAGACCTCTGATTGCCGTGAAGTTACCAGTGGAGTCCCACAGGGCTCTGTACTCGGTCCTATCTTGTTTCTGATATATGTAAATGATCTCCCGGTGGGTATAAATTCATTTCTCTCAATGTTTGCGGACGATGCCAAAATTATGAGAAGGATTAATACAGAAGAGGACTGTTTTAGGCTTCAAGAAGACTTAGACAAACTGCAGGAATGGTCGAACAAGTGGTTGTTAGAGTTTAACCCAACCAAATGTAATATAATGAAGATAGGTGCAGGGAGCAGGAGGCCAAATACAAGGTATTATCTGGGAGAGGAAATTCTTCAGGAGTCAGAGAAAGAAAAAGACTTGGGAGTTGATATCACGCTAGACCTGTCTCCTGCAGCGAATATCAAGAGGATAACATCAGCGGCATATGCCAGGCTGGCCAATATGCGAACGGCATTCAGAAATTTGTGTAAAGAATCATTCAGAACTTTGTATACCACATATGTCAGGCCAATCCTGGAGTATGCAGCCCCAGCATGGAGTCCGTATCTAGTCAAGGATAAGACTAAACTGGAAAAGGTTCAAAGATTTGCCACCAGACTAGTACCCGAGCTGAGAGGTATGAGCTACGAGGAGAGACTACGGGAATTAAACCTCACTTCGCTTGGAAGACAGAAGAGTTAGGGGGGACATGATCATCACATTCAAGATTCTCAAGGGAATTGATAGGGTAGATAAAGACAGGCTATTTAACACAAGGGGCACACGCACAAGGGGACACAGGTGGACATTGAGTGCCCAAATGAGCCACAGAGATATTAGAAAGAACTTTTTTAGTGTCAGAGTGGTTGACAAATGGATTGCATTAGGAAGTGATGTGCTGGAGGCTGACTCCATACACAGTTTCAAGTGTAGATATGAGGGGGACCAGTTCCAGTTCCAGCAGCAGGGGACAGTGTGGGGACAGTTCCAGCAGGGGGGGACAGTTCCAGCAGGGGACAGTGTGGGGGACAGTTCCAGCAGGGGACAGTGTGGGGGGGACAGTTCCAGCAGGGGACAGTGTGGGGGACAGTTCCAGCAGGGGACAGTGTGGGGGACAGTTCCAGCAGGGGACAGTGTGGGGGACAGTTCCAGCAGGGGACAGTGTGGGGACAGTTCCAGCAGTTCCAGTTCCAGCAGGGGACAGTGGGGACAGTTCCAGCAGGGGACAGTGTGGGGGACAGTTCCAGCAGGGGACAGTGTGGGGGACAGTTCCAGTGGGGGACAGTTCCAGCAGGGGGGGACAGTGTGGGGGACAGTTCCAGCAGGGGACAGTGTGGGGGACAGTTCCAGCAGGGGACAGTGTGGGGGACAGTTCCAGCAGGGGACAGTGTGGGGACAGTTCCAGCAGGGGACAGTGTGGGGACAGTTCCAGCAGGGGACAGTGTGGGGGACAGTTCCAGCAGGGGACAGTGTGGGGGACAGTTCCAGCAGGGGACAGTGTGGGGGACAGTTCCAGCAGGGGACAGTGTGGGGGACAGTTCCAGCAGGGGACAGTGTGGGGAGCAGGGGACAGTTCCAGTTCAGGGGACAGTGTGGGGACAGTTCCAGCAGGGGACAGTTGGGGGACAGTTTCAACTGGGGACAGTGTGGGGGACAGTTCCAGCAGGGGACAGTGTGGGGACAGTTCCAGCAGGGGACAGTGTGGGGGACAGTTCCAGCAGGGGACAGTGTGGGGGACAGTTCCAGCAGGGGACAGTGTGGGGACAGTTCCAGCAGGGGACAGTGTGGGGACAGTTCCACAGTTCAGTTCCAGCAGGGGTGTGGGGACAGTTCCAGTGTGGGGGACAGTTCAAGCAGGGGTCAGTGTGGGGACAGTTCAAGCAGGGGACAGTGTGGGGACAGTTCCAGCGAGGGACAGTGTGGGGACAGTTCCAGCAGGGGACAGTTCCAGCAGGGGACAGTGTGGGGGACAGTTCCAGCAGGGGACAGTGTGGGGACAGTTCCAGCAGGGGTGTGGGGACAGTTCCAGCAGTGGGGGACAGTTCCAGCAGGGGACAGTGTGGGGACAGTTCCAGCAGGGGACAGTGTGGGGACAGTTCCAGCAGGGGACAGTGGTGGGGTTCCAGCAGGGGACAGTTCCAGCAGGGGACAGTGTGGGGACAGTTCCAGCAGGGGACAGTGTGGGTGTGGGGACAGTTCCAGACAGTGGGGACAGTTCCAGCAGGGGGGACAGTTCCAGCAGGGGACAGTGTGGGGACAGTTCCAGCAGGGGACAGTGTGGGGGACAGTTCCAGCAGGGGACAGTGTGGGGACAGTTCCAGCAGGGGACAGTGTGGGGGACAGTTCCAGCAGGGGACAGTTCCAGCAGGGGACAGTGTGGGGACAGTTCCAGCAGGGGACAGTGTGGGGACAGTTCCAGCAGGGGACAGTGTGGGGACAGTTCCACAGGGACAGTGTGGGGGACCAGCAGGGGACAGTGTGGGGAGTTCAGGGGACAGTTCCAGCAGGGGACAGTTCCAGCAGGGGACAGTGTGGGGACAGATCCAGCAGGGGACAGTTCCAGCAGGGGACATTTCCAGCAGAGGACACTGTGGGGACAGTTCCAGCAGGGACAGTGTGGGGACAGTTCCAGCAGGGGACAGTGTGGGGACAGTTCCAGCAGGGGACAGTGTGGGGACAGTTCCAGCAGGGGACAGTGTGGGGACAGTTCCAGCAGGGGACAGTGTTGGGACAGTTCCAGCAGGGGTGTGGGGACAGTTCCACAGGGGACAGTGAGCTGGACAGTTCCAGCAGGGGACAGTGTGGGGGACAGTTCCAGCAGGGGACAGTGTGGGGGACAGTTCCAGCAGGGGACAGTGTGGGGGACAGTTCCAGCAGGGTGACCAGTGGGGACAGTGTGGGGGACAGTTCCAGCAGGGGACAGTGTGGGGACAGTTCCAGCAGGGGACAGTGTGGGGACAGTTCCAGCAGGGGACAGTGTGGGGACAGTTCCAGCAGGGGACAGTGTGGGGGACAGTTCCAGCAGGGGACAGTGTGGGGACAGTTCCAGCAGGGGACAGTTCCAGCAGGGGACAGTTCCAGCAGGGGACAGTTCCAGCAGGGGACAGTGTGGGGACAGTTCCAGCAGGGGACAGTGTGGGGACAGTTCCAGCAGGGGACAGTGTGGGGACAGTTCCAGCAGCCACCAGTGTGGGGACAGTTCCAGCAGGGGACAGTGTGGGGACAGTTCCAGCAGGGGACAGTGTGGGGACAGTTCAGCAGGGGACAGTGGGGGACAGTTCCAGCAGGGGACAGTGTGGGGACAGTTCCAGCAGGGGACAGTGTGGGGTGTGGGGACAGTTCCAGCAGGGGACAGTTCAGTTCAGCAGGGGACAGTGTGGGGGACAGTTCCAGCAGGGGACAGTGTGGGGGGACAGTTCCAGCAGGGGACAGTGTGGGGACAGTTCCAGCAGGGGACAGTGTGGGGACAGTTCCAGCAGGGGACAGTGTGGGGGACAGTTCCAGCAGGGGACAGTGTGGGGGACAGTTCCAGCAGGGGACAGTGTGGGGACAGTTCCAGCAGGGGACAGTGTGGGGACAGTTCCAGCAGGGGACAGTGTGGGGACAGTTCCAGCAGGGGACAGTGTGGGGGACAGTTCCAGCAGGGGACAGTGTGGGGGACAGTTCCAGCAGGGTGGGGACAGTTCCAGCAGGGGACAGTGGGGGGACAGTTCCAGCAGGGGACAGTGTGGGGACAGTTCCAGCAGGGGACAGTGTGGGGACAGTTCCAGCAGGGGACAGTACAGGAGACAGTTCCAGCAGGGGACAGTGTGGGGACAGTTCCAGCAGGGGACAGTGTGGGGACAGTTCCAGCAGGGGACAGTGTGGGGACAGTTCCAGCAGGGGACAGTGTGGGGACAGTTCCAGCAGGGGACAGTGTGGGGGACAGTTCCAGCAGGGGACAGTGTGGGGACAGTTCCAGCAGGGGACAGTGTGGGGGGACAGTTCCAGCAGGGGACAGTGTGGGGACAGTTCCAGCAGGGGACAGTGTGGGGGACAGTTCCAGCAGGGGACAGTGTGGGGACAGTTCCAGCAGGGGACAGTGTGGGGGACAGTTCCAGCAGGGGACAGTGTGGGGACAGTTCCAGCAGGGGACAGTGTGGGGACAGTTCCAGCAGGGGACAGTGTGGGGACAATTCCAGGGGACAGTGTGGGGACAGCAGGGACAGTGTGGGGACAGTACCAACAGGGGACAGTGTGTGGGGACAGTTCCAGCAGGGGACAGTGTGGGGGACAGTTCCAGCAGGGGACAGTGTGGGGACAGTTCCAGCAGGGGACAGTGTGGGGACAGTTCCAGCAGGGGACAGTGTGGGGACAGTTCCAGCAGGGGACAGTGTGGGGACAGTTCCAGCAGGGGACAGTGTGGGGACAGTGTGGGGGACAGTTCCAGCAGGGGACAGTGTGGGGGACAGTTCCAGCAGGGGACAGTGTGGGGACAGTTCCAGCAGGGGACAGTTCCAGCAGGGGACAGTGTGGGGGACAGTTCCAGCAGGGGACAGTGTGGGGGACAGTTCCAGCAGGGGACAGTGTGGGGGACAGTTCCAGCAGGGGACAGTGTGGGGACAGTTCCAGCAGGGGACAGTGTGGGGACAGTTCCAGCAGGGGACAGTGTGGGGGACAGTTCCAGCAGGGGACAGTGTGGGGGACAGTTCCAGCAGGGGACAGTGTGGGGGACAGTTCCAGCAGGGGACAGTGTGGGGACAGTTCCAGCAGGGGACAGTGTGGGGACAGTTCCAGCTGGGGACAGTGTGGGGGACAGTTCCAGCAGGGGACAGTGTGGGGACAGTGTGGGGACAGTTCCAGCAGGGGACAGGGGGGGACAGTTCCAGCAGGGGACAGTGTGGGGGACAGTTCCAGCAGGGGACAGTGTGGGGACAGTTCCAGCAGGGGACAGTTCCAGCAGGGGACAGTGTGGGGACAGTTCCAACAGGGGACAGTTCCAGCAGGGGCCAGTGTTGGGACAGTTCCAGCAGGGGACAGTGTGGGGACAGTTGCAACAAGGGACAGTTCCAGCAGGGGACAGTGTGGGGACAGTTCCAGCAGGGGACAGTGTGGGGACAGTTCCAGCAGGGGACAGTGTGGGGACAGTTCCAGCAGGGGACAGTGTGGGGACAGTTCCAGCAGGGGACAGTGTGGGGACAGTTCCAGCAGGGGACAGTGTGGGGACAGTTCCAGCAGGGGACAGTGTGGGGTTCCAGCAGGGGACAGTGGGGGGACAGTTCCAGCAGTGTGGGGACAGTTCCAGCAGGGGACAGTGGGGGACAGTTCCAGCAGGGGACAGTGTGGGGACAGTTCCAGCAGGGGACAGTGTGGGGGACAGTTCCAGCAGGGGACAGTGTGGGGACAGTTCCAGCAGGGGACAGTGGGGGACAGTTCCAGTTCCAGGGGACAGTGTGGGGACAGTTCCAGCAGGGGACAGTGTGGGGACAGTTCCAGCAGGGGACAGTGTGGGGGACAGTTCCAGCAGGGGACAGTGTGGGGACAGTTCCAGCAGGGGACAGTGTCAGTTCAGCAGGGGACAGTGTGGGGGACAGTTCCAGCAGGGGACAGTTCCAGCAGGGGACAGTGTGGGGACAGTTCCACAGTTCAGTTCCAGCAGGGGACAGTGTGGGGACAGTTCCAGCAGGGGACAGTGTGGGGACAGTTCCAGCAGGGGACAGTGTGGGGACAGTTCCAGCAGGGGACAGTGTGGGGACAGTTCCAGCAGGGGACAGTGTGGGGACAGTTCCAGCAGGGGACAGTGTGGGGACAGTTCCAGCAGGGGACAGTGTGGGGACAGTTCCAGCAGGGGACAGTTCCAGCAGGGGACAGTGGGGGACAGTTCCAGCAGGGGACAGTGTGGGGACAGTTCCAGCAGGGGTGTGGGGACAGTTCCAGCAGGGGACAGTTCCAGCAGGGGACAGTGTGGGGGACAGTTCCAGCAGGGGACAGTTCCAGTGTGGGGACAGTTCCAGCAGGGGACAGTGTCAGTTCCAGCAGGGGACAGTGTGGGGGACAGTTCCAGCAGGGGACAGTGTGGGGACAGTTCCAGCAGGGGACAGTGTGGGGGACAGTTCCAGCAGGGGACAGTGTGGGGACAGTTCCAGCAGGGGACAGTGGGGACAGTTCCAGCAGGGGACAGTGTGGGGGACAGTTCCAGCAGGGGACAGTGTGGGGACAGTTCCAGCAGGGGACAGTGTGGGGGGGACAGTTCCAGCAGGGGACAGTGTGGGGGACAGTTCCAGTTGTGGGGACAGTTCCAGCAGGGGACAGTGTGGGGACAGTTCCAGCAGGGGACAGTGTGGGGGACAGTTCCAGCAGGGGACAGTGTGGGGGACAGTTCCAGCTGGGGACAGGGGGGGGACAGTTCCAGCAGGGGACAGTGGGGGGACAGTTCCAGCAGGGGACAGTGTGGGGACAGTTCCAGCAGGGGACAGTGTGGGGACAGTTCCAGCAGGGGTGTGGGGACAGTTCAGTGTGTGGGGACAGATCCAGCAGGGGACAGTGTGGGGACAGTTCCAGCAGGGGACAGTTCCAGCAGGAGACAGTTCCAGCAGGGGGACAGTGTGGGGGACAGTTCCAGCAGGGGACAGTGTGGGGGACAGTTCCAGCAGGGGTGTGGGGACAGTTCCACAGTGTGGGGGACAGTTCCAGCAGGGGACAGTGTGGGGGACAGGTGGGGACAATTCCAGCAGGAGACAGTGTGGGGACAGTTCCAGAAGGGGACAGTGTGGGGACAGTTCCAGCAGGGGACAGTGTGGAGACAGTTCCAACAGGGGACAGTGTGGGGGACAGTTCCAGCAGGGGACAGTGTGGGGGACAGTTCCAGCAGGGGACAGTGTGGGGGACAGTTCCAGCAGGGGACAGTGTGGGGACAGTTCCAGCAGGGGACAGTTCAGTTCCAGCAGGGGACAGTGTGGGGGTTCCAGCAGGGGACAGTGTGGGGGACAGTTCCAGCAGGGGACAGTGTTGATACAGTTCCAGCATGGGACGGTGTGGGGACAGTTCCAGCAGGGAACAGTGTGGGGACAGTTCCAGCAGGGGACAGTGTCCAGTTCAGGGGACAGTGTGGGGACAGTTCCAGCAGGGGACAGTGTGGGGACAGTTCCAGCAGGGGACAGTGTGGGGACAGTTCCAGCAGGGGACAGTGTGGGGACAGTTCCAGCAGGGGACAGTGTGGGGACAGTTCCAGCAGGGGACAGTTCCAGCAGGGGACAGTGTGGGGACAGTTCCAGCAGGGGACAGTTCCAGCAGGGGACAGTGTGGGGGACAGTTCCAGCAGGGACAGTGTGGGGACAGTTCCAGCAGGGGACAGTGTGGGGGGACAGTTCCAGCAGGGGACAGTGTGGGGACAGTTCCAGCAGGGGACAGTGTGGGGACAGTTCCAGCAGGGGACAGTGTGGGGGACAGTTCCAGCAGGGGACAGTGTGGGGACAGTTCCAGCAGGGGACAGTGTGGGGACAGTTCCAGCAGGGGGGACAGTTCCACAGTGTGGGGACAGTTCCAGCAGGGGACAGTTCCAGCAGGGGACAGTGTGGGGGACAGTTCCAGCAGGGGACAGTGTGGGGGACAGTTCCAGCAGGGGACAGTGTGGGGACAGTTCCAGCAGGGACAGTGTGGGGACAGTTCCAGCAGGGGACAGTGTAGGGGACAGTTCCAGCAGGGGACAGTGTGGGGACAGTTCCAGCAGGGGACAGTGTGGGGACAGTTCCAGCAGGGGACAGTGGGGGACAGTTCCAGCAGGGGTGTGGGGACAGTTCCAGCAGGGGACAGTGTGGGGACAGTTCCAGCAGGGGACAGTGTGGGGACAGTTCCAGCAGGGGACAGTTCCAGTGGGGGTTCCAGCAGGGGACACAGTTCCAGCAGGGGACAGTGTGGGGACAGTTCCAGCAGGGGACAGTGTGGGGACAGTTCCAGCAGGGGACAGTGTGGGGGACAGTTCCAGCAGGGGACAGTGTGGGGACAGTTCCAGCAGGGGACAGTGTGGGGACAGTTCCAGCAGGGGACAGTGTGGGGACAGTTCCCAGCAGGGGACTGTGTGGGGACAGTTCCAGCAGGGGACAGTGTGGGGACAGTTCCAGCAGGGGACAGTGTGGGGACAGTTCCAGCAGGGACAGTGTGGGGACAGTTCCAGCAGGGGACAGTGTGGGGACAGTTCCAGCAGGGGACAGTGTGGGGACAGTTCCAGCAGGGGACAGTGGGGGGACAGTTCCAGCAGGGGACAGTGTGGGGACAGTTCCAGCAGGGGACAGTGTGGGGACAGTTCCAGCAGGGGACAGTGTGGGGGACAGTTCCAGCAGGGGACAGTGTGGGGACAGTTCCAGCAGGGGACAGTGTGGGGACAGTTCCAGCAGGGGACAGTGTGGGGACAGTTCCAGCAGGGGACAGTGTGGGGGACAGTTCCAGTGTGGGGACAGGGGACAGTGTGGGGGACAGTTCCAGCAGGGGACAGTGTGGGGACAGTTCCAGCAGGGGACAGTGTGGGGACCCAGCAGGGGACAGTGGGGGACAGTTCCAGCAGGGGACAGTGTGGGGACAGTTCCAGCAGGGGGGACAGTGCAGGGGACAGTGTGGGGACAGTTCCAGCAGGGGACAGTGTGGGGACAGTTCCAGCAGGGGACAGTGTGGGGGACAGTTCCAGCAGGGGACAGTGTGGGGACAGTTCCAGCAGGGGACAGTGTGGGGACAGTTCCAGCAGGGGACAGTGTGGGGGACAGTTCCAGCAGGGGACAGTTCCAGCAGGGGACAGTGTGGGGACAGTTCCAGCAGGGGACAGTGTGGGGACAGTTCCAGCAGGGGACAGTGTGGGGACAGTTCCACCAGGGGACAGTGTGGGGACAGTTCCAGAAGAGAACAGTTCCAGCAGGGGACAGTGTAGGGGACAGTTCCAGCAGGGGACAGTGTGGGGACAGTTCCAGCAGGGGACAGTGTGGGGACAGTTCCACAGTGTGTGGGGCCAGTTCCAGCAGGGGACAGTGTGGGGCCAGTTCCAGCAGGGGCCAGTGTTGGGACAGTTCCAGCAGGGGACAGTTCCAGTGGGGGACAGTTCCAGCAGGGGACAGTGTGGGGGACAGTTCCAGCAGGGGACAGTGTGGGGGGGACAGTTCAGTTCAGCAGGGGACAGTGTGGGGACAGTTCCAGCAGGGGACAGGTGGGGACAGTTCCAGCAGGGGACAGTGTGTGGGGACAGTTCCAGCAGGGGACAGTGTGGGGACAGTTCCAGCAGGGGACAGTGTGGGGGTTCCAGCAGGGGACAGTGTGGGGACAGTTCCAGCAGGGGTTCCAGCACAGTGTGGGGACAGTTCCAGCAGGGGACAGTGTGGGGACAGTTCCAGCAGGGGACAGTTCCAGCAGGGGACAGTTCCAGCAGGGGACAGTGGGGGACAGTTCCAGCAGGGGACAGTGTGGGGACAGTTCCAGCAGGGGACAGTGTGGGGACAGTTCCAGCAGGGGACAGTGTGGGGACAGTTCCAGCAGGGGACAGTGTGGGGACAGTTCCAGCAGGGGTGTGGGGACAGTTCCAGCACAGTGTGGGGACAGTTCCAGCAGGGGACAGTGTGGGGACAGTTCCAGCAGGGGACAGTGTGGGGACAGTTCCAGCAGGGGACAGTGTGGGGACAGTTCCAGCAGGGGACAGTGTGGGGGACAGTTCCAGCAGGGGACAGTGTGGGGACAGTTCCAGCAGGGGACAGTGTGGGGACAGTTCCAGCAGGGGACAGTTCCAGCAGGGGACAGTTCCAGCAGGGGACAGTGTGGGGACAGTTCCAGCAGGGGACAGTGCAGGGGACAGTGGGGGACAGTTCCAGCAGGGGACAGTTCCAGCAGGGGACAGTGTGGGGACAGTTCCAGCAGGGGACAGTGTGGGGACAGTTCCAGCAGGGGACAGTTCCAGCAGGGGACAGTTCCAGCAGGGGACAGTTCCAGCAGGGGACAGTGTGGGGACAGTTCCAGCAGGGGACAGTTCCAGCAGGGGACAGTTCCAGCAGGGGACAGTGTGGGGACAGTTCCAGCAGGGGACAGTGTGGGGACAGTTCCAGCAGGGGACAGTGTGGGGACAGTTCCAGCAGGGGACAGTGTGGGGACAGTTCCAGCAGGGGACAGTGTGGGGGGGACAGTTCCAGCAGGGGACAGTGTGGGGACAGTTCCAGCAGGGGACAGTGTGGGGGACAGTTCCAGTGTGGGGGGACAGTTCCAGCAGGGGACAGTGTGGGGACAGTTCCAGCAGGGGACAGTGTGGGGACAGTTCCAGCAGGGACAGTGTGGGGGACAGTTCCAGCAGGGGACAGTGTGGGGGGACAGTTCCAGCAGGGGACAGTGTGGGGACAGTTCCAGCAGGGGACAGTGTGGGGACAGTTCCAGCAGGGGACAGTGTGGGGACAGTTCCAGCAGGGGACAGTGTGGGGGACAGTTCCAGCAGGGGACAGTGTGGGGACAGTGTGGGGACAGTTCCAGCAGGGGACAGTGTGGGGGACAGTTCCAGCAGGGGACAGTGTGGGGGACAGTTCCAGCAGGGGACAGTGTGGGGGACAGTTCCAGCAGGGGACAGTGTGGGGACAGTTCCAGCAGGGGACAGTGTGGGGACAGTTCCAGCAGGGGACAGTGTGGGGACAGTTCCAGCAGGGGACAGTGTGGGGACAGTTCCAACAGGGGACAGTTCCAGCAGGGGCCAGTGTTGGGACAGTTCCAGCAGGGGACAGTGTGGGGGACAGTTGCAGCAGGGGACAGTTCCAGCAGGGGACAGTGTGGGGACAGTTCCAGCAGGGGACTGTGTGGGGACAGTTCCAGCAGGGGACAGTGTGGGGACAGTTCCAGCAGGGGACAGTGTGGGGACAGTTCCAGCAGGGGACAGTGTGGGGGTTCCAGCAGGGGACAGTGTGGGGACAGTTCCAGGGGACAGTGTGGGGGACAGTTCCAGCAGGGGACAGTGTGGGGACAGTTCCAGCAGGGGACAGTGTGGGGACAGTTCCAGCAGTGGGGGGACAGTTCCAGCAGGGGACAGTGTGGGGACTGTTCCAACAGTGATCCTTGCGGGGGACAGTTCCAGCTGGGGACAGTTCCAGCAGGGGACAGTGTGGGGACAGTTCCAGCAGGGGACAGTGTGGGGGACAGTTCCAGCAGGGGACAGTGTGGGGACAGTTCCAGCAGGGGACAGTGTGGGGACAGTTCCAGCACAGGGGGGGACAGTGTGGGGACAGTTCCAGCAGGGGACAGTTCCAGCACAGTGTGGGGACAGTTCCAGCAGGGGACAGTGTGGGGACAGTTCCAGCAGGGGACAGTGTGGGGACAGTTCCAGCAGGGGACAGTGGACAGTTCCAGCAGGGGACAGTGGGGGACAGTTCCAGCAGGGGACAGTGTGGGGACAGTTCCAGCAGGGGACAGTGTGGGGACAGTTCCAGCAGGGGACAGTGTGGGGACAGTTCCAGCAGGGGACAGTTCCAGCAGGGGACAGTGTGGGGACAGTTCCACAGTGTGGGGACAGTTCCAGGGGGACAGTGTGGGGACAGTTCCAGCAGTTCCAGGGGGACAGTGTGGGGGACAGTTCCAGCAGGGGACAGGGGGACAGTTCCAGCAGGGGACAGTGCAGGGGACAGTGGGGGACAGTTCCAGCAGGGGACAGTGTGGGGACAGTTCCAGCAGGGGTGTGGGGACAGTTCCAGCAGGGGACAGTGTGGGGGACAGTTCCAGCAGGGGACAGTGTGGGGGTTCCAGCAGGGGACAGTGTGGGGGACAGTTCCAGCAGGGGACAGTGTGGGGACAGTTCCACAGTTTCCAGCAGGGGACAGTGTGGGGACAGTTCCACAGGGGACAGTTCCAGCAGTTCCAGGGGGACAGTGTGGGGGACAGTTCCAGCAGGGGACAGTGTGGGGACAGTTCCAGCAGGGGACAGTGTGGGGGACAGTTCCAGCAGTTCAGTTCAGCAGGGGACAGTGTGGGGACAGTTCCAGCAGGGGACAGTGTGGGGGACAGTTCCAGCAGGGGACAGTGTGGGGACAGTGTGGGGACAGTTCAGTGTGGGGACAGTTCCAGCAGGGGACAGTGTGGGGGACAGTTCCAGCAGGGGACAGTGTGGGGACAGTTCCAGCAGGGGACAGTGTGGGGACAGTTCCAGCAGGGGACAGTGTGGGGGACAGTTTCAGCAGGGGACAGTGGCAGGGGACAGTGTGGGGACAGTTCCCGCAGGGGACAGTGGGGGACAGTTCCAGCAGGGGACAGTGTGGGGACAGTTCCAGGGGACAGGGGGGGACAGTTCCAGCAGGGGACAGTGGGGGACAGTTCCAGCAGGGGACATTGTGGGGGACAGTGTGGGGACAGTTCCAGCAGGGGACAGTGTGGGGACAGTTCCAGCAGGAGACAGTGTGGGGACAGTTCCAGAAGGGAACAGTGTGGGGACAGTTCCAGGGGACAGTGTGGGGACAGTTCCAGCAGGGGACAGTGTGGGGACAGTTCCAGCAGGGGACAGTGTGGGGGACAGGGGACAGTTCCAGCAGGGGTGTGGGGGACAGTTCCAGCAGGGGTGGGGGGACAGTTCCAGCAGGGGGGACAGTGTGGGGACAGTTCCAGCAGGGGACAGTGTGGGGGACAGTTCCAGCAGGGGACAGTGTGGGGGACAGTTCCAGCAGGGGACAGTGTGGGGGACAGTTCCAGCAGGGGACAGTTCCAGCAGCGGATAGTTCCAGCAGGGGACAGTGTGGGGGACAGTTCCAGCAGGGGACAGTGTGGGGACAGTTCCAGCAGGGGACAGTGTGGGGACAGTTCCAGCAGGGGACAGTTCCAGCAGGGGACAGTTTGGGGGACAGTTCCAGCAGGGGACAGTTCCAGCAGGGGACAGTGTGGGGACAGTTCCAGCAGGGGACAGTGTGGGGGACAGTTCCAGCAGGGGACAGTGTGGGGGACAGTTCCAGCAGGGGACAGTGTGTGGGACAGTTCCAGCAGGGGACAGTGTGGGGACAGTTCCAGCAGGGGTTCCACAGTGTGGGGGACAGTTCCAGCAGGGGACAGTGTGGGGGACAGTTCCAGCAGGGGACAGTGTGGGGACAGTTCCAGCAGGGGACAGTGTCAGTTCCAGCAGGGGACAGTGTGGGGGACAGTTCCAGCAGGGGACAGTGGGGGACAGTTCCAGCAGGGGACAGTGTGGGGACAGTTCCAGCAGGGGACAGTGTGGGGGACAGTTCCAGCAGGGGACAGTGTGGGGCAGGGGACAGTTCCAGCAGGGGTGTGGGGACAGTTCCAGCAGGGGGACAGTTCCAGCAGGGGACAGTGTGGGGGGGGACAGTGTGGGGACAGTTCCAGCAGGGGACAGTGTGGGGACAGTTCCAGCAGGGGACAGTGTGGGGACAGTTCCAGCAGGGGCAGGGGGGACAGTTCCAGTGTGGGGACAGTTCCAGCAGGGGACAGTGTGGGGGACAGTTCCAGCAGGGGACAGTGTGGGGACAGTTCCAGCAGGGGACAGTGTGGGGGACAGTTCCAGCAGGGGACAGTGTGGGGACAGTTCCAGCAGGGGACAGTGTGGGGACAGTTCCAGCAGGGGACAGTGTGGGGGACAGTTCCAGCAGGGGACAGTTTGGGGACAGTGTGGGGGACAGTTCCAGCAGGGGACAGTGTGGGGACAGTTCCAGCAGGGGACAGTGTGGGGGACAGTTCCAGCAGGGGACAGTGTGGGGACAGTTCCAGCAGGGGACAGTGTGGGGGACAGTTCCAGGGGACAGTGGGGGACAGTTCCAGCAGGGGACAGTGTGGGGACAGTTCCAGCAGGGGACAGTGGGGGACAGTTCCAGCAGGGGACAGTGTGGGGACAGTTCCAGCAGGGGACAGTGTGGGGGACAGTTCCAGCAGGGGACAGTTCAGTTCCAGCAGGGGACAGTGTGGGGACAGTTCCAGCAGGGGTGTGGGGGACAGTTCCAGTGGGGGACAGTTCCAGCAGGGGACAGTGTGGGGACAGTTCCAGCAGGGGACAGTGTGGGGACAGTTCCAGCAGGGGACAGTGTGGGGGACAGTTCCAGCAGGGGACAGTGTGGGGACAGTTCCAGCAGGGGACAGTGTGGGGACAGTTCCAGCAGGGGACAGTGTGGGGACAGTGTGGGGGACAGTTCCAGCAGGGGACAGTGTGGGGGACAGTTCCACAGTGTGGGGGACAGTTCCAGGGGACAGTGTGGGGACAGTTCCAGCAGGGGACAGTTCCAGCAGGGGACAGTGGGGGACAGTGGGGGGGACAGTTCCAGCAGGGGACAGTGTGGGGACAGTTCCAGTGTGGGGGACAGTTCAGGGGACAGTGTGGGGGACAGTTCCAGCAGGGGACAGTGTGGGGACAGTTCCAGCAGGGGACAGTGTGGGGGACAGTTCCAGCAGGGGACAGTGTGGGGACAGTTCCAGCAGGGGACAGTGTGGGGACAGTTCCAGCAGGGGGGGACAGTTCCAGCAGGGGGACAGTTCCAGCAGGGGTGGGGGACAGTTCCAG
The DNA here is from genome assembly GCF_020424385.1 of Procambarus clarkii. Classification (NCBI taxonomy): domain Eukaryota; kingdom Metazoa; phylum Arthropoda; class Malacostraca; order Decapoda; family Cambaridae; genus Procambarus; species Procambarus clarkii. The sequence continues at coordinate 71,456 of NW_025562080.1, read as the reverse complement.
CAGGGGACAGTTCCAGCAGGGGACAGTGTGGGGACAGTGTGTGGGACAGTTCCAGCAGGGGACAGTGTGGGGACAGTTCCAGCAGGGGACAGTGTGGGGACAGTTCCAGCAGGGGACAGTGTGGGGACAGTTCCAGCAGGGGACAGTTCCAGCAGGGGACAGTTCCAGCAGGAGACAGTTCCAGCAGGGGACAGTGTGGGGGACAGTTCCAGCAGGGGACAGTGTGTGGGGGACAGTTCCAGCAGGGGACAGTGTGGGGGACAGTTCCAGCAGGGGGGACAGTGTGGGGGACAGTTCCAGCAGGGGACAGTTCCAGCAGGGGACAGTGGGGGACAGTTCCAGCAGGGGACAGTGTGGGGGACAGTTCCAGCAGGGGACAGTGTGGGGGACAGTTCCAGCAGGGGACAGTGTGGGGGACAGTTCCAGCAGGGGACAGTGTGGGGGACAGTTCCAGCAGGGGACAGTGGGGGACAGTTCCAGCAGGGGACAGTGTGGGGACAGTTCCAGCAGGGGACAGTGTGGGGGACAGTTCCAGCAGGGGACAGTGTGGGGACAGTTCCAGCAGGGGACAGTGTGGGGACAGTTCAAGCAGGGGACAGTGTGGGGACAGTTCCAGCAGGGGACAGTGTGGGGGACAGTTCCAGCAGGGGACAGTGTGGGGGACAGTGTGGGGACAGTTCCAGCAGGGGACAGTGTGGGGGACAGTTCCAGCAGGGGGGACAGTTCCAGCAGTGTGGGGACAGTTCCAGCAGGGGACAGTGTGGGGGACAGTTCCAGCAGGGGACAGTGTGGGGGACAGTTCCAGCAGGGGACAGTGTGGGGGACAGTTCCAGCAGGGGACAGTGTGGGGACAGTTCCAGCAGGGGACAGTGTGGGGACAGTTCCAGCAGGGGACAGTGTGGGGGGGGGACAGTTCCAGCAGGGGACAGTGTGGGGACAGTTCCAGCAGGGGACAGTGTGGGGACAGTTCCAGCAGGGGACAGTGTGGGGACAGTTCCAGCAGGGGACAGTGTGGGGGACAGTTCCAGCAGGGGACAGTGTGGGGGACAGTTCCAGCAGGGGACAGTGTGGGGGACAGTTCCAGCAGGGGACAGTGTGGGGGACAGTTCCAGCAGGGGACAGTGTGGGGACAGTTCCAGCAGGGGACAGTGTGGGGACAGTTCCAGCAGGGGACAGTGTGGGGACAGTTCCAGCAGGGGACAGTGTGGGGACAGTTCCAGCAGGGGACAGTGTGGGGACAGTTCCAACAGGGGGGGACAGTGTGGGGGGGACAGTTCCAGCAGGGGACAGTGTGGGGACAGTTCCAGCAGGGGACAGTGTGGGGCAGGGGACAGTGTGGGGACAGTTCCAGCAGGGGACAGTGTGGGGACAGTTCCAGCAGGGGACAGTTCAGTTCCAGCAGGGGACAGTGTGGGGACAGTTCCAGCAGGGGACAGTGTGGGGACAGTTCCAGCAGGGGACAGTGTGGGGGACAGTTCCAGCAGGGGACAGTTCCAGCAGGGGGACAGTGTGGGGACAGTTCCAGCAGGGGACAGTGTGGGGGACAGTTCCAGCAGGGGACAGTTCCAGCAGGGGACAGTGTGGGGACAGTTCCAGCAGGGGACAGTGTGGGGGACAGTTCCAGCAGGGGACAGTGTGGGGGGACAGTTCCAGCAGGGGACAGTGTGGGGGACAGTTCCAGCAGGGGACAGTGTGGGGGACAGTTCCAGCAGGGGACAGTGTGGGGACAGTTCCAGCAGGGGTGTGGGGACAGTTCCAGCAGGGGACAGTGGGGACAGTTCCAGCACAGTTCCAGCAGGGGACAGTGTGGGGGACAGTTCCAGCAGGGGACAGTGTGGGGGACAGTTCCAGCAGGGGACAGTGTGGGGGACAGTTCCAGCAGGGGACAGTGTGGGGACAGTTCCAGCAGGGGACAGTGGGGACAGTTCCAGCAGGGGACAGTTCCAGCAGGGGACAGTTCCAGCAGGGGACAGTTCCAGCAGGGGACAGTGTGGGGGACAGTTCCAGCAGGGGACAGTGTGGGGACAGTTCCAGCAGGGGACAGTGTGGGGACAGTTCCAGCAGGGGACAGTGTGGGGACAGTTCCAGCAGGGGACAGTGTGGGGGACAGTTCCAGCAGGGGACAGTGTGGGGACAGTTCCAGCAGGGGTTCCAGCAGGTGTGGGGACAGTTCCAGTGTGGGGGACAGTTCCAGCAGGGGACAGTGTGGGGACAGTTCCAGCAGGGGACAGTGTGGGGACAGTTCCACAGTTCCAGCAGGGGACAGTGTGGGGACAGTTCCACAGTTCCAGCAGGGGACAGTGTGGGGACAGTTCCAGCAGGGGACAGTGTGGGGGGGACAGTTGGGGACAGTTCCAGCAGGGACAGTGTGGGGACAGTTCCAACAGGGGACAGTGTGGGGGACAGTTCCAGCAGGGGACAGTGTGGGGACAGTTCCAGCAGGGGACAGTGTGGGGACAGTTCCAGCAGGGGACAGTGTGGGGACAGTTCCAGCAGGGGACAGTGTGGGGGACAGTTCCAGCAGGGGACAGTGTGGGGGACAGTTCCAGCAGGGGACAGTGTGGGGGACAGTTCCAGCAGGGGACAGTGTGGGGGACAGTTCCAGCAGGGGACAGTGTGGGGACAGTTCCAGCAGGGGTGTTCCAGCAGGGGACAGTGTGGGGACAGTTCCAGCAGGGGACAGTGTGGGGGACAGTTCCAGCAGGGGACAGTGTGGGGACAGTTCCAGCAGGGGACAGTGTGGGGGACAGTTCCAGCAGGGGACAGTTCCAGCAGGGGACAGTGGGGGACAGTTCCAGCAGGGGTGTGGGGGACAGTGTGGGGGACAGTTCCAGCAGGGGTGTGGGGACAGTTCCAGCAGTGGGGGACAGTTCCAGCAGGGGACAGTGTGGGGGCAGGGGACAGTTCCAGCAGGGGACAGTGTGGGGACAGTTCCAACAGGGGACAGTGTGGGGGACAGTTCCAGCAGGGGACAGTTCCAGCAGGGGACAGTTCCAGCAGGGGACAGTGTGGGGGACAGTTCCAGCAGGGGACAGTGTGGGGGACAGTTCCAACAGGGGACAGTGTGAGGGACAGTTCCAACAGGGAACAGTGTGCAGTGTGGGGGACAGTTCCAGCAGGGGACAGTGTGGGGACAGTTCCAGCAGGGGGGACAGTGTGGGGACAGTTCAGCAGGGGACAGTGTGGGGGACAGTTCCAGCAGGGGACAGTGTGTTTCCAGCAGGGGACAGTGTGGGGACAGTTCCAGCAGGGGACAGTGTGGGGGACAGTTCCAGCAGGGGGACAGTTCCAGCAGGGGACAGTGTGGGGACAGTTCCAGCAGGGGACAGTGTGGGGGACAGTTCCAGCAGGGGACAGTTCCAGCAGGGGACAGTGTGGGGGACAGTTCCAGCAGGGGACAGTGTGGGGGACAGTTCCAGCAGGGGACAGTGTGGGGGACAGTTCCAGCAGGGGACAGTGTGGGGACAGTTCCAGCAGGGGACAGTGTGGGGGACAGTTCCAGCAGGGGACAGTGTGGGGGACAGTTCCAGCAGGGGACAGTGTGGGGGACAGTTCCAGCAGGGGACAGTGTGGGGGGACAGTTCCAGCAGGGGACAGTGTGGGGGACAGTTCCAGCAGGGGACAGTGTGGGGGACAGTTCCAGCAGGGGACAGTGTGGGGGACAGTTCCAGCAGGGGACAGTGTGGGGACAGTTCCAGCAGGGGACAGTGTGGGGGACAGTTCCAGCTGGGGACAGTTCCAGCAGGGGACAGTGTGGGGGACAGTTCCAGCAGGGGACAGTGTGGGGGACAGTTCCAGCAGGGGACAGTGTGGGGACAGTTCCAGCAGGGGACAGTGTGGGGGACAGTTCCAGCAGGGGACAGTGTGGGGGGACAGTTCCAGCAGGGGACAGTGTGGGGGACAGTTGCAGCAGGGGACAGTTCCAGCAGTGTGGGGACAGTTCCAGCAGGGGACAGTGGGGGACAGTTCCAGCAGGGGACAGTGTGGTTCCAGCAGGGGACAGTGTGGGGACAGTTCCACTCCCTCCCTTATTGACGTCTGTTAATTTGTTCTATATGTCTACAGTGTTGTTACTAAACACGAGTTTATCCCGGTTTGTCCTGCATCTAAACCTGGCTAGTTAATATCTATTGCTATCCTTGGCCAAGCTGGTGGCTCCACGCCGTCACCCATCCACCTACTGACTAGACTAAATGCTGTTTAACCTAATTGACCGAGTAGATCATTCACATTATCCAAGTGAAGCAAAAGTACGAAGATAATATCTTTGTTCTCTTCAGCATGAATGTATATAACACAAGATCTTGGCTGATATCAGAGGTGCACTGTATCGGTGTTTTGATATCCTGGAGGCAATCTCGCTCTCAACATTTCCACGAAGAAAGATGATTGCTTCAATTCTTGTACCAATCTCCATCACTTTCTCAGAAGTTTTGGGAACTCACCGTAATCTTCTCTCTGGACATATTCCAATAAAACTGATCTGGGTATTTCTCAGTCCTCATATCTGGCCAGTTTCTCTGTGTGTTTACCCTCAAACTTTTACTATTAATTTCCATATTGCCAAAGATTTTGGCAAGAACAAATCTTCACTGGTCAAGCGGCTTGTGTTTTGCTTTCTAACCTCTCTCTCCCCCCCCCTCTCTCTCTCTCTCTCTCTCTCTCTCTCTGTCTCTCTCTCTCTCTCTCTCTCTGTCTCTGTCTCTGTCTCTCTCTCTCTCTCTCTCTCTCTCTCTCTCTCTCTCTCTCTCTCTCTCTCTCTCTCTCTCTCTCTCTCTCTCTCTCTCTCTCTGTCTCTCTCTCTCTCTCTCTCTCTCTCTCTGTCTCTGTCTCTGTCTCTCTCTCTCTCTCTCTCTGTCTCTCTCTCTCTCTCTCTCTCTCTCTCTCTCTGTCTCTGTCTCTGTCTCTCTCTCTCTCTCTCTCTCTCTCTGTCTCTGTCTCTGTCTCTCTCTCTCTCTCTCTCTCTGTCTCTGTCTCTCTCTCTCTCTCTCTCTCTCTCTCTGTCTCTGTCTCTCTCTCTCTCTCTCTCTCTCTCTCTCTCTCTCTCTCTCTCTGTCTCTGTCTCTGTCTCTCTCTCTCTCTCTCTCTCTCTCTCTCTGTCTCTGTCTCTCTCTCTCTCTCTCTCTCTCTCTCTCTCTCTCTCTCTCTCTCTCTCTCTCTCTCTCTCTCTCTCTGTCTCTCTCTCTCTCTCTCTCTCTCTCTCTGTCACTGTCCCATACTCTCTCTCTCTCTCTCTCTCTCTCTCTCTCTCTCTCTCTCTCTCTCTCTCTCTCTCTCTCTCTCTCTCTCTCTCTCTCTCTCTCCTCTCTCTCTCTCTCTCTCTCTCTCTCTCTCTCTCTCTCTCTCTCTCTCTCTCTCTCTCTCTCTCTCTCTCTCTCTCTCTAAACATTTTTCTGACTTTTCTGATGTTCAAGTTGCTCATTTTCAGAATCTTTCCACGCCCCAAGAGGGACGATCTCGACTTATTAATATTAGTCATTAAAAGGGTTCAGGTGAGCCAGAAGGTGGTACACTCGAGGCCAGACCAAACCTCCACCGTCTTCAAGTCATGAGAAGAAGTTAGTTAACAAGGTATAGGAAGGAGCTCCTGCCACCACCCAACACAACATACAGCTGCCGTTGTACTAGCAGCAAGGTGAGCACTGAGACTTGGGGTAGAGGTGACCCCTGAGGCTGCCAGCAGGAGCCTGAGGCTGCCAGCAGGAGCCTGAGGCTGCCAGCAGAAGCCTGGGGCTGCCAGCAGGAGCCTGAGGCTGCCAGCAGGAGCCTGAGGCTGCCAGCAGGAGCCTGAGGCTGCCAGCAGGAGCCTGAGGCTGCCAGCAGGAGCCTGAGGCTGCCAGCAGGAGCCTGAGGCTGCCAGCAGGAGCCTGAGGCTGCCAGCAGGAGCCTGGGGCTGCCAGCAGGAGCCTGAGGCTGCCAGCAGGAGCCTGAGGCTGCCAGCAGGAGCCTGAGGCTGCCAGCAGGAGCCTGAGGCTGCCAGCAGGAGCCTGAGGCTGCCAGCAGGAGCCTGAGGCTGCCAGCAGGAGCCTGAGGCTGCCAGCAGGAGCCTGGGGCTGCCAGCAGGAGCCTGAGGCTGCCAGCAGGAGCCTGGGGCTGCCAGCAGGAGCCTGAGGCTGCCAGCAGGAGCCTGGGGCTGCCAGCAGGAGCCTGAGGCTGCCAGCAGGAGCCTGAGGCTGCCAGCAGGAGCCCGAGGCTGCCAGCAGGAGCCTGAGGCTGCCAGCAGGAGCCTGAGGCTGCCAGCAGGAGCCTGGGGCTGCCAGCAGGAGCCTGAGGCTGCCAGCAGGAGCCTGGGGCTGCCAGCAGGAGCCCGAGGCTGCCAGCAGGAGCCTGAGGCTGCCAGCAGGAGCCCGAGGCTGCCAGCAGGAGCCCGAGGCTGCCAGCAGGAGCCAGGGGCTGCCAGCAGGAGCCAGGGGCTGCCAGCAGGAGCCTGAGGCTGCAGCAGGAGCCTGAGGCTGCCAGCAGGAGCCTGAGGCTGCCAGCAGGAGCCTGAGGCTGCCAGCAGGAGCCTGTGGCTGCCAGCAGGAGCCTGTGGCTGCCAGCAGGAGCCTGAGGCTGCCAGCAGGAGCCTGAGGCTGCCAGCAGGAGCCTGAGGCTGCCAGCAGGAGCCTGAGGCTGCCAGCAGGAGCCTGAGGCTGCCAGCAGGAGCCTGGGCCTACCAGCAGGAGCCTGAGGCTGCCAGCAGGAGCCTGAGGCTGCCAGCAGGAGCCTGAGGCTGCCAGCAGGAGCCTGGGACTGCCAGCAGGAGCCTGAGGCTGCCAGCAGGAGCCTGAGGCTGCCAGCAGGAACCTGAGGCTGCCAGCAGGAGCCTGGGGCTGCCAGCAGGAGCCTGAGGCTGCCAGCAGGAGCCTGAGGCTGCCAGCAGAAACCTGAGGCTGCCAGCAGGAGCCTGAGGCTGCCAGCAGGAGCCTGAGGCTGCCAGCAGGAGCCTGGGGCTGCCAGCAGGAGCCTGGGGCTGCCAGCAGGAGCCTGAGGCTGCCAGCAGGAGCCTGGGGCTGCCAGCAGGAGCCTGAGGCTGCCAGCAGGAACCTGAGGCTGCCAGCAGGAACCTGAGGCTGCCAGCAGGAGCCTGAGGCTGCCAGCAGGAGCCTGAGGCTGCCAGCAGGAACCTGAGGCTGCCAGCAGGAGCCTGAGGCTGCCAGCAGGAGCCTGCCAGGGCTGCCCAGCAGGAGCCTGAGGCTGCCAGCAGGAGCCTGAGGCTGCCAGCAGGAGCCTGGGGCTGCCAGCAGGAGCCTGAGGCTGCCAGCAGGAGCCTGAGGCTGCCAGCAGGAGCCTGGGGCTGCCAGCAGGAGCCTGACCCCGGGGGTCTCACACCGTGCTCCCAGGGGCACTATGGCTCCTGGCCAAGTGGTTCACCTACAAACGCCGCTCTTCAAGTGCACAATGAAATGCCATTAACGTGGTCTATCAATGAGAAAGTCAGTAGTAGCCTTGAGAAGGATTCGAACCCGCTCACTTGGTACTCTTAGGCTAGCGCCATAGACCACTATACCACGACACAGTGGAAAAAAAAAACAGTGAAGGTGATTTCATTGTTCATTTGAGGAGAAGTGTGTGGAGGTGAAGTACTCTACCACAGCCAGAGAGCGCGGGGGGGGGGGGGCAATATATATAATGTCTGTACACCGGAGCAGCAGCTCCTGCTTTAAACATATATATGGTTAAATATGACCACATTGCTGCCATTGTTAATGGTAGTGTGAGTGATTGTTATGCTTCTAACTATTTTCTTAGTATCAGTATTAAGTAATCAAGTTACCAAATTCACGGTAAAGAAACTCTTAATTATTGAAGAATTTATTGTCAGCAACGTTGTGTTCCTCTCTGGAGCGTCTTCAGGCAAAGGTTGAGTACATGAGATATATTTGTGTGTTAAATACTCGGGTGAAAGAGTGACAGACGTGTGTGGTGAGGTGATGGCCAGTTACACGTGGGGTAAAGGGATAGGCCCAAGGAAGGAAACGTTCAGGGGGGAAAGCGCCAAGCCACAACGACTATATAGCACTGGGAAGGGGTCAGGATAAGGATTTGGGATGGGACGGGGGGAAAGGAATGGTGCCCAACCACTTAGATGGTCGGGGATTGATCGCCGACGTGCGTGAAGCGAGACCGTCGCTCTACAGTCCAGGCCAAGTGGTTGGACAGGAATAGGGCCAATTAAACACTGGATAAGGCTTTGCGCCGGGAGACTTCAGTAGAGACGTCATTATCCGGTGCTGCTTGATGGGGTCAGTCCAACCACTTGGGCTGGACGGTAGAGCGACGGTCTCGCTTCAACGCAGGTCGGCGTTCAATCCCCGACCGTCCAAGTGGTTGGACACCATTCCTTATCCCTGTCCCATCCCAAATCCTTATCCTGACCCAGTGCTATACAGTCGTGGTGGCTTGGTTGTGGATATCCACCATTTGGTCAACGGGAGACATCTCCCGTCACGCAGGGTGCAGTCGCACCTCCACATATCTCCAGTATCAGCTCTTGATACTGGTAATGGATCAAAAAGGCCACCACTTACGGGCTATTCATGCCCGTGCCGCCTTATGGATGGCTTAATCTTCATCAATCAATCAGGTGTGGATAATGTTGAAGATTCAGATACTTGGAACATGTTCCAAGTAGCAACCGGCCTGACAGCTGAGTGGACAGCGCTTCGGACTCGTAGTCCCGAGGTTCCGGGTTCGATCCCCGGTGGAGGCGGAAACAAATGGGCAGTTTCTTTCACCCTGATTCTCCTGTTCACCTAGTCGTAAATAGGTACCTGGGAGTTAGACAGCTGCTACGAGCTGCTTCCTGGGAATATGTAACAAAAAGGAGGCTTGGTCGAGGACCGGGCCGCGGGGACTCTAAGCCCCGAAATCATCTCAAGATAACCTCAAGAAGAAGATAGCACGGGCTATGGTGAGCCCGTAGTGGTGGTGGTGGCCTGGCGCATTCTCCTGATAGTTGCCTTGCTATATGAGATCTTGGAGGGTGTTAACAAGGCACCAGTGTTGATACTCTGGTATAGTTAAGGTGGGTCTGTCTTCCTCTTATAAGTGTACCTCCCACGATATGCACTCTTCTCTCGCCTCAAAAATTGATAAATATGTAAATTCGTGTGACATACTTGTCCGAGACGCTGTGTGTGTTAGTGGCTTTGTTAGAAGGTCAAAATATCCCTCTAATGTTATCTCACCAACCCATTGTACCTTCTTGTTAATATAATATTATTATTATAACGCTGAAGCAGCAATGTTAATGTGGTCCCAGTTAAAGCTGCATAGAAAATGAGACGTCTTGAAAGAATATGGAATTATCAACTATTTTCTCCTTGTGTTGAACTTTTTTATTATTATTATTATTTTCTACCACAGACGTGGCCACACAGTTATAATGCTAACCAGCATATATACATTTAAACTAACCCAGTCATTAATGATAAATGAACTGTTTTCCTCCTAACAATAAAAGCCACGTGATTCAGGGCAGAGAAATTACACATCTCTATTCTGGTTCAACGACCATTGCCCCCTCCCCCACCAAGGAGGGGGGACAAATTAGTTTAAGCATTACTACCATATTGACACTGTATAAAACAGAAAAATAAGAACTTTATCACAGGTTTTCACCAGTTCACGTCAACACACACAGTTTACAGAGCTAATATTATAGCTTAACAGACGAAGCCACTGAATTCATGGTTACCTTGCGATGATCTCGGGGCTTAGCGTCCCCGCGGCCCGGTCCTCGACCAGGCCTCCCAACCCGACCAGAGAAATTATATAAACATATTGAACCTTATAGGGGGGGGGGGGAGAGGCCTTCTAAACAATTGCATGATTTAGTCTGCTATTTGCTCCTTGTGGAGGCCCAACGTGGTCCCATCGACAAAAACAAATCCATCTGTTCTCGTAACAACAACCACAAGATATAGAGCAGGAAAGTTCTATAAGCCATTTCAACGTCAGTCAACCATACAAGGTGATTTAAGTGTTAGTAACATTTGCATTCAGACAGAGTCAGACAAACACATTACAATGTATGTCAAGTATGTCCAACATTGTCTGCGCCTCCGGGAGTGGCGGAGAAAACAAAAACCAGATCGTAGTAATTGATTTTACCTAACGATAATAGCCAACTATAAATTCAGGATAAGGAAATTTACATAAACGTAATTGGACCTCAAAGGATGAACGGGTTAGAATGGTTACCCCCCTACCAGAAACACTTGGCCAATATTGGGATACATAAACGGATCCAGCAGAAACAACCCCGGGCTAACATTGAAGGCATTACCACATTGATTAATTAAAGTAGATTCAACCAAATATCGTTCAACTAGGCTGCTGCCACGGGCCATGCTTTCTGATGTGCTGCAATGTTTGTTGTGATAACGAAGCTTAATTGGGATGACTTGTGCTCTAGACTGTTGAGCAGTACTAATTACATAATTAAGCTGGGAAAGGTGTTTGAAGTTTTTACTTTGCCCGTCCGATGAATATCCCATTGAATTCTAAATCCATTCTTCTGAAGATGTATTATTAAATACGGATCGAAGTACTTGAGGAAATTCCTGTCTCGTGGACTGAGACTGTCACATTGTTCATCACGTCTTAATGTATGTACAGGACGCCTTAATCCGCTTGACCATCACGACCGGACAAAAGGAAGTGATAGCCGAAGCTATTTGAAAGTTTTTCAGTTGCATATAGTCCTGGGGACCATTCAGGCTTGTTCACATTTGTGTTCCTCACGTGTGTCCCAAAGAATGAGATGATTTGATAAAATACTATGCCCAAGATTACCATCCGAGTGCCGGCGGGGAAGTGGTTCAAATAGCTTCGGCTATCACTTCCTTTTGTCCGGACCGTGATGGTCAAGCAGACCATATAATGCGTGCTGTATCTTGGGTACGCACCCGACCCCCGAGGAGCTGGACGAGGTCATCGAACACTGATTGGTATATTGTTATATAAGTGTGTGTTTTCTGTAAACTGTAGCATTGCAATAAAATCAAATAAAAAAAAAATAGTAGGAGTGGAAAAGATTAAAGTATTCAGTGAGAATCCACAAGGTCTTCTCTGAACACTATTTATTTTCTTCTTCGAGGATGTGGGGCCCTTTAATTAAACCAGTGGTGGTACCCGTAAATATATATATATATATATATATATATATATATATATATATATATATATATATATATATATATATATATATATATATATATATATATATAGGGAGGGAGTACACCTCTGGCTGGAAGAAGGGGGACCATAGCCTCGGAGGAAACCACACATAACGCATTGGAGGGAATGTAGGTCCCCTCCAATACAGTTTCTGTGTGCTTTTCTCCTACCACCCCCTTCCCTTTTTTTTTTTTTCCTTTATTGTGTATTTAAAGGTTACAAAACATACAAGACAAATGCCTAAAGGTTATGGATCTCTTGAAGCTCCTCCGCTTCTGGACAGGAACCGAGGACGCAGCAAGCATTTCCCCTCTGGATCGCCACACTGAGACGCTGAAATAAAAAACTGGAAGCCCTTGGGTCTCTGGTGACGTCAATGAGCCTGGAACCCAATTCCTTGAGAAATCCCAAGGCACTCTTGCCCCAGGGGCCATGCGTCTCAGACGCTATGGGAACAAAGAGGTATTGACCTTCCAGTCGCCTGTACTTGAGTGATTTTGCTGTTTCCCTGTGGTTGGCCGCTCCACCTGCTTGATCAGCTCCGAAGTGTACATAGGTGTCAGCCAGGGTGGATACACATGTGTAGTCCCACACCAACTGTCTACCCTCCTTCCATGGGTATATGGTGATGCCATCAGGGCGAAGTGCGGGGAAATCCGGGTTTTGGACCCCTAGGATGCGAGGTTCTCTCTCCGCTGGGCACCCAGCTGAGACGAGGCTTCTCTTGATGATGTCATTGACCTCGTTGTGTCTTGCATGCCAGCCCTTTGTGCTTCCGCAATGCAACCCATGCAGTCCGTATTGGTCTGCTTCCACCCTGTTGCAAATACACTTGTATTCAGTGTGAATTGGGGCACCAAGGCGGAGGGCTACTGCTACACGAAGGGATTCTGGATCTAGGCGCGTGCCCATTGCTGACATGGGTACTGCCAGGAGGAAGTCTCCTGCATGGGGGGCATGCACTGCTCTGAGGCGGGCTTTCTCCTTGTATGATGTTGCGACGCTGAGCATGGCATCAGCTACTTTTTCCACTAGAGGGTGGTCCCAGCCGGACTGTTTGTGTTGTTTTGTTGGCTCTATAATGGTTGCTGGGGCTGCAAGAACATCCCACTGATTTTAACATTCAGTGAAAGCAGGATCGTGTATTCCTGCTGAATCCCTCAGGGTTGCAGGTAAAATATCTCTGACGAGGTCGTGTGATGCATGAGAGGAGGAAAGGAAGGCTGGTAGAGCAATTTGGGAGGCTGTGCGGACACCAAGGCCGCCGAGTCTTACAGGAAGGGTTGCTTGCTCCCACTGAGAGTCGTCCAATGGCAGGTTCAGGACTTTCACCAGCATGGACCTCAGAAGGGTGTCATACACATTTAACTTAGGGCTGCTGTAGGATGGAGAACATCTCAGAAAGTAGGTCAACTTAGGGAGAGACAGGCATCTTGTAAGGAGAAAGAGAGCATCATGGGCATCAATCTTGTCAATCCTGTCCTGCATTCTCTTTAGGTCAGTGATTTTTGCAACCAGGACCTCCTCGATTGCTCGTGGGCCAATGGGGCACCCAGGAGAGTGCAGTCCGGTGGCTCGACAACGAGAATGTCTGGAAGAACATTTTGTATTTGCCCGGTGATGTCTGGGTTGCGGGAGATTATTTCACATTTGGATGCATTGAGAATGAGGCCTAAGGCTGCTCCCTGCTCCTGGATTTTCCTTATATCCTCCAAAATGGTTTCCGGAGTTCCAGCTAGAGTGCCATCATCCAGGTACCAGATGTTTAGCTCGCTTGCCAGACTATCAGTGACCTCTTTGATAGCTAGGCAGAAAAGGAGGGGGGCTAAGGGGTCACCTTGTTGGACACCTTCACAGGAGTTTATTTCATGCTCCCCAAAAAGAAGCTTAGAGTCCCCACTGTAGCACGATCGGATGAATGGGTAAAGGGGACGGAATGGTTGTGTACAGCCCTGAGGACAGCGTCTCTTCTGACTTGATTGAAGGCATTTTTGAAGTCAGCTTTACTAGTGCCTTCTGGTCCGGGAGATCAGCAATGTAAGCCCGCGCTGCATGTGCTGCAGCTTCACAACCTAGGGGGATCCCAAACCCGAGCTGATGAGGTTTCAGCAAGGTGACTGCTTCCTGGCTGATAGATCTCACTGCAGCCTTAGCTACAAGGCGTCGGAGGGTATTGCCAACGGCAATGGGCCTGATACCCCTATCCTTCTTCTTTAGAGCACAGAGTGCTGCTCCGTAAAAGACAGGCCTGATGTCCTCAGGGATGCCGCCAGCCAAACACATGTTGGAGAATCTGGTAAGTTCCACTAGAAGATCCTTTGCAGCATCTCCAAGCGCCGGGTTCAGCATTTGTTTGATGTGCTGGGGTCTTAGGCCTGTAAAGCCCCCTGCTGAACCTGTTGGGAAAGACATGGCTGCTTTGTACACCTCAGATTCTCGAACAGTCAAGGGTTCTATGCCAGCATTGTTTTCCTGGGGATCCTGCTGCTGTCTGGGGCTCTGGGTGGGTGTTTGTCTTGAAGAGCCTCTGCTGTCGTGGCGTTCCTGGGGGCCATAGTGTCATCGCTGGTCATGATTCTGATGGCACCTGTGGTATTGCCCTCTTCTATTTTCCTGGTGATCTGTGCTCTCATTTTGTGGTTCTCAGATGAGTTATTGTTGGTCGTCCTGCGGCTGGTGTTCTTGGCACGAGGGGGGAGTCGGACCAGGTTGTCTGCTCTGGGGAATTCATTAAGTGCCCTGATTACAGAGGTTGCTAATGACTTGTCTCTCCTGGGCGGTAATGCTAGGCATGCATTCCCAAATAGAAGGAGATTGTGCCACGGTCCAGAGGTTCTGGGAGCATTGTTGACCTTTGTCAGCAGACTGGTGAGTTTGGCTGCTGCTTGATGACGGGCAGCCTTGGGGATGTGGGGCAAGGTCCTGGTGGACGTCGCTTTGATTGCTTCAAGCAGACCTACCAGGCTGTTCCTCTCCCCTTGCGGATTGCTTCAAGCAGACCTACCTAACCTATATATATATATATATATATATATATATATATATATATATATATATATATATATATATATATATATTGTGACGATAATCTCCTTCAAGAGATTGAGCCTGCTCTTCCCTCCATAATTACGTCTTCACAATTATATAAAAAGACTATGGAAGAAATGTCCAACAACACCAGCAAGGCTTGCCAGGGTGAGCAAAACGTATGCAACCAGCCACCTGTTCGAACTCCAACCACCAAACTACCCGTTGATCGCTACGGCTCCGCTGATTGGTCGCCGGTCTGGCTGCACCTGCCTCGCCCCCCCAATACTACCTGATGTCTGGGGTCGCCCAACATCAGTCCTCAGAATGTTCAGTGCTTTCGTAGCCAGCACACCTCCCAGCTAGACTCTAGAGTGTACTGAGAGAGGTGGTGGCTTTAAGCCAATATTCCAGCACCTCCCACTTAACTGTTGTATTGCACTTCTTGTTATTTTGCCTTAACGTAACTTTTCATTTTGTCATTTAAGTATTCTTATTAGTTTGATTCATTGATTTTATTATAAGAATTTGTTTGTGCATTATTTTCATGTTTTGATTTATTTAACGTAATTAAAATTTCATTGTTAAAGTTTTACTTGTGTTTTGTGTGTCTTCTCCTTACCTTACCACAGACGAAGTTCCAGTTTTTCTATTTTTTTTTATAACTATGTGACGAGGCCATACCCCTAGCCTTAAACAGCCGAACACCAACGCGTTACCGTCACAAGTTATATGGGGGCCTGTCCTAGGAGCTTCACTCAGGTACTGGTGCTAAGTGGTAATTCATGGTAAGCGTATTTAACTTTGTTAACGTAGCTTTACTATTTTTCATTCAATTTCATTTTTTATAAGGTGCGGTGTATTGTGCATTACGAGAGTAACATATAGTGAAGGTGAGACAACTTTGGATTACGTGGTGACTGTAGGCCGCAGTCATACTCTTAATTGGTCATCTCTCCCTCCATGTTATTACTCGTATTTACCATCTATGTCCCTTGAATATTTCTCATTCTGACAGATCATCATATTGGTACCCTGGTACTGTGGTCTGCCCCGGGTCAAGAGTACCCAATCTTCTGCAATCTGACTGTAGGAGGACAAAGAGGGCCATAGTTCCTCTAGCTCGAACTTTAGTTGCTGAATTGGGACCTCAGCAGCAGTTCTCGTCACCAGTTGACACCTCGCACCCTACACGTCAGTCAGAGATGATGATACATACAACGGTAGGGAATTAGCTTATTTTTTCAGAGCACAAAAGTTCGCTAATTCTGTAAGTATCATATTAAATTCAGTAGGGAAAACTTGCTTTATGTCCTTTAGAGACTTGGCAAGGTATGCCTACATCCTTGGACTACCAATTTTACTTTTGAAGCATTTAACTGTTTCATTTGTTTTCGAAACTCTGTTTCATTTGTTAGTAGGATTTTCTTGCCCTTATTCTCTTACATGAGTACCGGGTACAAGATTTCCTGCGCCCTTGATTTCATTAATCATTTAATATCTTTCACTTAACATTAATTGTTAAAGATCACACAGGATAGGTACCAGTTGCCACGTTGTCCTGTTTCTGACATTTCATTATTGAACATTCGTGTACCTTTATTTGCTAATTTCACCATGTTTCGTCTCCAAACTTTCCGTGCAAATCCAGCAGGTGAAATAGGGACTTTGAGTCGTGCCAAGAGGACTGAACTACAAACTCTTGCACATGAGTATCAACTAGAAGTTCCCTACCAAGCCAACAAAAATGACCTACACAACCTGTTGCTGGATTACTATTTAGAGCAAGGTAAGATAGACTCTGAAACTCATGAAACTTACTATATTGCAGAGAAAACTGACTTGGCAACGATGAAACTTAAACTAGAGCTGGCCAAGATTGAACGTGAGCAGCAAAGAGAAGCAGCTGCCATACGAAGGGAAGAGCACGAACGCGAAGCTGCCTTGAGGAGAGACGAACAAGAACGCGAAGCTGCTTGAGGAGAGAAGAACACGAACGTGGACTCGCCCTCCACGAACGTGAGGTCGCCTTACTCCGTGAACGTGAACGAGTACAGCTTGAAACCAAACAACGCGAGTTGGAAATACAACGCGAACATGACAAGCAACAAGCGACTCTGGCTCTAGAGTGTCGTCAACGCGAAATCGCCTTGGAAACTTCACACTTCACTCAACGCCAACAAGCTACTGCCAATCTTCCCGTCAGTTTTAATATATCACATGCAAGTAAGTTAATGCCATCCTTTGTAGAAGCAGAAGTTGATGTGTTCTTTACCACCTTTGAAACCCTTGCTAATCAACTCAGTTGGCCTGTCAACCAATGGGCCACACTTCTCAGAGTCCATCTTACAGGTAGAGCTGCAGTCACACTCAGTACTTTGGCGTCTGAGAATGACTACTACACTCTGAAACAAGCAGTGTTGGACGCCTACCTCCTCTCTACTGAAAGTTATAGAAGGAAATTCCGTGACCACCTGAAGGCAAGTACCACTACCTTCCTCGAGTTTGCTAACACGAAACGGAGGTATTTCATGAAATGGCTGGAAGCAGCACATGTCTCTACTTTTACAGAACTCGTCAACCTGATGCTTGTTGAAGAATTCTTGAGACGTGTGCCGCCTCCTGTCCGCCTCTACTTAGCAGATAAAGAAGAAACCGACTACCTGAAGTGTGCTAAGTCGGCTGACACTTACAGCCTCATCCACCGGCTGACACCTGAACCATCCTCCAGTAAGAAGTCGTGGTACAGTTACGAGAAGGTGAGCCCCGATCAAGCTGGTTCACAACTGTACTGCAAGTATTGTAGACTCTATGGACATACCATAGACAAGTGTGGTAAGTCTCAATACAAGGGAACCACTGACCAACAACGACCCAAACCAACTCCTCCTAAGTCCGGTAAGCCTGTGATGAATGTTGGTGTTGGTGTTAATGATCTTTCTCTTTTCAGTAACCACCTGTATACTGGAACTGTCTCTGCCAACGGTTCAAATCCGGAGGGACGTTTCAAATTGAAGATCTTGAGGGACACAGCGGCTCTACAATCGATCATCTTGAAGTCGGCTGTGCCCAACATAGTCTACACCGGGGAAACAGTCTTCATCACTGACCTCACTGCTACCACTCCATACCCTCTCGCCAGAGTCCACCTGGATTGTCCCTACGTGAACGGGGAAGTCCAAGTCGCCGTCAGGGAAAAGCCTTTTCCCATGCCTGGAGTGCAACTTCTCCTAGGCAACGACTTGGCAGAAGACCTGCAACCGACCAACCTGATCGTCATGGACAAACCCCAGGTGTGTAACTCTGTGCCCAGAAACCCTATTCTTGAGTATGTTCCAGCAGAGGTTCAAGAGAGTGATGAAGTTTCTCCTCCGGTTCTCGTGACCACCCGTGCACAAGCCGCACGTCCACAGCCAGCTGACTCTACTGCTACCGCTGTCCCTCAAGACCCTCAGAAACTACCCCCGCATCTGACCAAGTTGGAGTTCCGTAAGTTGCAGAGGGAAGATCTTACTTTAACACCATTGTTTTTCCAGGCTGAGACTCAACCCGACAGTATTCCTGGGTTCTTCCTAGAGAACGACTTGCTCTACCGCAGATATAGACCCAGTAAACTGAAGGAGGAGGACGATTGGGCCAACACCGAACAACTTGTGATTCCCACCAGCCTGCGGCCCACTATTCTACACCTGGCCCACGGAGCATTCTCCCACTACGGCTTCAACAAGACTTACCATGGGATTCGTCAAGACTACTACTGGCCAGGTATGGTAAACAACGTCAAACAGTACGTAAAACAGTGTCATACATGTCAGATGGCAGGCAAACCGAACGTCTCCATTCCCAGAGCACCACTGATTCCCATACAGGTGCCTGCGGAACCTTTCCACAGACTCATAATAGACTGTGTTGGTCCTTTACCTCGGACCAGTTCAGGTAACGCCTACATCCTAACCATCCTGTGTCCTACCACCAGATTTCCCATAGCAGTTCCAGTGAAGAACATCACGGCTGCTACGGTTATCAAACATCTACTGAAGATCTTCACTCAATACGGATTTCCCAGGGAGATTCAAAGTGACTGTGGCACCAACTTCACCAGTGATCTCTTCAAAAGGACACTGGAGGAGTTCAACATCAAACAGGTATTGTCCAGCCCCTATCATCCTGCTTCACAGGGTTCTCTTGAACGTAGTCATCAGACCATCAAAGCACTCTTGAAAAGTTTTGTAGTGAAACCTCAAAGGATTGGGATAAGCAGATTGACCTAATAATGTGTATTTTCAGAAGTCTCCCCAATGAGTCCCTAGGAGTATCTCCTTATGAGATGCTCTACGGCCGTAAGTGCCGTACTCCCCTTAAGGCTTTCAAAGACTCTCTCAGAGATGCCACCTTCAGTGAGCATCAGAATGTGCCCCAGTTTCTTCAAAACCTTCAACACATTCTAGAGAGAGTCCACCGCTTTGCCCATGATAATCTATTGAAAGCCCAGGTGAGAATGAAGACTCATTACGACCAGACCAGCAAAGTAAGAAAATTCAAGCCGGGAGACTTCGTCCTTGCCTATTTTCCTATCCCAGGTTCACCTTTACAAAACAAATTTTCAGGACCTTACTGCGTCAAAGAGTGCAGGAATAATAATAATTATGTGATAGAGACTCCAGATAGGCGGCGGAAGACCCAGCTGTGCCACGTCAACCTCCTGAAGCAATATAATGGTACTCCTCCCACTGTCTTGATTAATTGTTCTACCTTCACAGAACCCTACATCCACAGTGAGACCATCCCGGCTTCTTCTCCCGAAAGCACTGACAAGGAGTCGGCGCTTTCTAATTCCAAAATCCTTAATGATCTTCCCAAATGCTTTCAGGATAATACTCGTGCTCCTATGCCCTCTTCTAATTCCACTCTCACCTCGTCAGATAAGCCCTACATCCTCCATGTCGACGCCAATGGTACCGACGATGGTGGTGTCGTGATGCAGCAACGAGGCGAGAAGAATACACCTGTCAGCGACTACTGCTACAAGGAACGACGGAACAATTGGCAAGGAGCTACTCTTCCTCATCCTGAAGCTTCAGCACTTCACTCCACACCTGAAAAGTGCTCGGTCCACCATCAATACGGACCACACCACCCTACACCTCCTGCAGCACGCCCACTTCTCATCTCAACGTCTTCTACTATGGGCTTGCTACCTGCAGAAATTCAACCTGGAGACACGCTATACCAAGAGTCTGACAACATCTTAGCCCATGATCTCTCCAGAGTTTATGAAGTAGAAGCAACTCCATCCATTACTCCACCACATAACGACGTACTTCTTCCAGAACCGCAGGCTTCGGGGGAGAGTTGTGACGATAATCTCCTTCAAGAGATTGAGCCTGCTCTTCCCTCCATAATTACGTCTTCACAATTATATAAAAAGACTATGGAAGAAATGTCCAACAACACCAGCAAGGCTTGCCAGGGTGAGCAAAACGTATGCAACCAGCCACCTGTTCGAACTCCAACCACCAAACTACCCGTTGATCGCTACGGCTCCGCTGATTGGTCGCCGGTCTGGCTGCACCTGCCTCGCCCCCCCCAATACTACCTGATGTCTGGGGTCGCCCCAACATCAGTCCTCAGAATGTTCAGTGCTTTCGTAGCCAGCACACCTCCCAGCTAGACTCTAGAGTGTACTGAGAGAGGTGGTGGCTTTAAGCCAATATTCCAGCACCTCCCACTTAACTGTTGTATTGCACTTCTTGTTATTTTGCCTTAACGTAACTTTTCATTTGGTCATTTAAGTATTCTTATTATTTTGATTCATTGATTTTATTATAAGAATTTGTTTGTGCATTATTTTCATGTTTTGATTTATTTAACGTAATTAAAATTTCATTGTTAAAGTTTACTTGTGTTTTGTGTGTCTTCTCCTTACCTTACCACAGACGAAGTTCCAGTTTTTCTATTTTTTTTATAACTATGTGACGAGGCCATACCCCTAGCCTTAAACAGCCGAACACCAACGCGTTACCGTCACAATATATATATATATATGACAAAAGCAGCCAAATCCCGTAAGTATAGAAAACTGGATCCCCACTACCATTTTGTCCCCATTGCTTCTGAGACACTTGGCGCCTGGGGTAAAAGTGATACCAGTTTTTTGAAGGAACTGGGTTCTAGGCTCATTGAAATAACAAGGGACCCTAGAGGTGCCAGCTTTCTTTTCCAGCGCCTCAGCGTGGCGATACAGAGGGGAAATGCGCACTGCATTCAGGGTTCCTGCCCGCCATCTGAGGAGCTGGAGGAACTCGACAACCGATGATAACCATCTTTGTAACCTATATGTAACTCCTTTTTTGTAACAAAGTTCAAATAAAGCAAATATATATGTGTACATACAAAAGAATGGGGGGTGGTAGGAGAAGATAATATTAGTGTTCAGTGAGAAACCACAAGGTCTCCTCTGAATACTTTTTATTTTCTTCTCCGAGGCTATGGGCCCCCACATTGGTACCAGAGGTGGTACCCTCACAAATTAAAAATATATATATATATATATATATATATATATATATATATATATATATATATATATATATATATATATATATATATATATATATTATATTTTTTTTTTTTTTAATTTGTGAGGGTACCACCTCTGGTGCCAATATATATATATATATATATATATATACATATATATATATATATATATATATATATATATATATATATAATATATATATATATATATATATATAATGTTATATATATATATATTCTGGCTACTAGGTACGACATTATATATATATATATAATGTCGTACCTAGTAGCCAGAACGCACTTCTCAGCCTACTATGCAAGGCTCGATTTGCCTAATAAGCCAAGTTTTACTGAATTAATATATTTTCTCTATTTTTTCTTATGAAATGAGAAAGCTACCCATTTCATTATGTATGAGGTCAATTTTTTTTATTGGAGTTAAAATTAACGTAGATATATGACCGAACCTAACCACCCCTACCTAACCTAACCTATTTTTATAGGTTAGGTTAGGTAGCCGGAAAAGTTAGGTTAGGTTAGGTTAGGTAGGTTAGGTAGTCGAAAAAACATTAATTCAGTAAAACTTGGCTTATTAGGCAAATCGGACCTTGCATAGTAGGCTGAGAAGTGCGTTCTGGCTACTAGGTACGTAGTAGGCATCCTTCAGTCTCGGGAGACTATGGAGTTGCGCCCTAGTTGTCAATCCTGGTGCAGCGTCTGGTGTGACTGATGAGGCCAATCCGAGAGTGGCAGTCCATCCCACACCGAGCACAAACGAAGTCCGATTCTGGTCTGTCTTCCTGGTTACCGGCTTTCCTTCTCTGTCTCTTTGCCTCCGATTCCTTGGCAAGTGACTCCTCGAACTTGGAGAGACCTCGTTGAACAGACTGCCTCCAGGCTGAACGGTCTGCAGCCAGTGTCTCCCATATAGCAAGATCGACGTCCATGGCTTTCAGGTCCCTTTTGCATACGTCTTTGTACCGTAGCTGGGGCTTGCCTACTGGACGCTTTCCCTGCCTCAGCTCTCCATACAGGAGATCCTTGGGGATCCTGCCGTCGCCCATTCGCACAACGTGCCCGAGCCAGCGCATTCGTCTCTGTTTCAGCATTGTGTACATGCTGGTGATTCTTGCTCTCCCCAAGACGTTGTTGTTTGTCACCTTGTCCTGCCAGGTGATGTCCAAGATGTGTCTAAGGCAGCGCATGTGGTAGGCATTCAGCCGTCTTTCTGACGGGCGCGGAGTGTCCAAGACTCACTGCCATAAAGGAGAGTGCTCAGGACACAGGATCTGTAAACCTGAATCTTAGTATACTCAGTCAGCCTATTGTTGGCCCACACTCTCTTTGTCAGTTTGGACATGGTAGTAGATGCCTTACCGATGCGTTTGTTTAGCTCCGTATCAAGAGAGAGAGTCAGAGATTGTGGAGCCCAGGTACACGAAGTCGTGAACAACTTCCAGTTTGGAATCAGAGATGCCGATGTCAGGTGGGGAGTCCACTCCTTGTCCCATGACTTGTGTTTTCTTCAGACTGATGGTGAGTCCGAAAGCCTGAGAGGCCTCGCTGAAGCGGGTTATGAGCCGTTGGAGGTCTTCAGCTGAGTGGGCAGTGACTGCTGCGTCGTCGGCAAAGAGGAAGTCGCGCAGACACCTCAGCCGAACCTTTGTCTTGGCTCTCAGCCTGGCGAGGTTAAAGAGCTTCCCATCCGACCTGGTCCGGAGGTAAATGCCTTCCGTGACAGATCCGAAGGCGTGCCGCAGCATAACTGCGAAGAAAATCCCGAATAGGGTTGGAGCCAGTACGCAGCCCTGCTTTACTCCACTTCGGATGTCAAAGGCGCCTGATGTTAGGCCATCAAAGACCACGGTGCCCCTCATGTTCTCATGGAAAGATCTGATGATGCTGAGGAGCCTGGGTGGGCATCCGATCTTGGGGGAGGATCTTGAACAGGCCATCCCTGCTGACGAGGTCGAAGGCCTTCGTCAGGTCTATGAAGGCTACAAAGAGTGGCTGCTTCTGTTCCCTGCATTTCTCCTGCAGTTGTCTGAGGGAAAAGACCATGTCGATGGTGGACCTGCAAGCTCTGAATCCACATTGTGATTCTGGATAAACTCTCTCTGCAAGTACTTGGAGCCTCTTCAATGTGACTCGAGCAAACAGCTTTCCGACAATACTGAGGAGGGAGATTCCACGGTAGTTGTTGCAGTCGCCCCTGTCACCTTTATTCTTATACAGTGTGACGATGTTGGCATCCCTCATGTCCTGTGGCACCTCTCCTTCTTCCCAGCAGAGGCAGAGAATTTCGTGCAGCTCCATGAGCAGGCTACCTCTGCAGCACTTCAAGGTCTCAGCAGGAATGCCATCTTTGCCAGGAGCTTTACCAGAAGCAAGGGAGTCTAGGGCATCGCTGAGTTCTTCCAGGGTCGGTTCACTGTCGAGCTCCATTAACACAGGCAGACACTCAATGGCGCTCAGGGCATCTTCGGTGACCACATTGTCCCTGGCGTATAGCTCAGAGTAGTGCTCGACCCAGCGCTTCAGCTGCAGTGTCTGGTCCTGAATCACCTCGCCAGTGGCAGATTTCAGAGGAGCGGTCTTCCTCTGGATTGGGCCAAGGGCCTGCTTGATGCCGTCATACATTCCCCTTACATTGCCTGTATCCGCTGCAGTCTGTATCTGGGAGCAGAGCTGGAGCCAATAGTTGTTGGCACATCGCCTGGCACTCTGCTGCACTTTGCAGCGGACGGCCCGAAGGATCTGTAAGTTGCGCCGACTTGGGCAGGCTTTGTAGGCTGCCAAGGCGTTTCTCTTCTCTTCGATTACAGGTGTCATCTCTTCCGAGTGAGCCTCGAACCAGTCTGCCGACCTGCTGGTCTTCTTGCCAAAGGTGGAAATGCCAGCGTTGAACACAGCGTCTCTGAAGTGCTCCCATCTTTTACAGGCAGTGACCCCAGCTGGGCCAGGAAGAGCTTCCTCGAGCACGTGTGCAAAATCTTCCACCTTGTCCTGGTTGCGGGTCTTGGTGGTGTCGATGCGAGGTCTGCCCGCCTTTTTCGAGTGATGAATCTTCTTTGGTTGCATCTTGACCCTGCTACATACCAGGGAGTGGTCGGTGTCACAGACAGCACTCTGGTAGCTACGCGTAATCTTGACGCTGGGTAGACTTGCACGCCTGGTAAGAATCAGGTCAAGCTGGTGCCAGTGCTTGGATCTGGGGTGTCTCCAAGATACTCGGTGTTGAGGCTTTGTGCCGAAGAACGTGTTGGTGACACAAAGACCATGAAGGCAGCAGAGTTCTAGCAGACGTTGCCCGTTCTCATTCATCCTTCCTATGCCGAATTGACCCAGGCAAGTGGGCCAAATGTTGTGCTCGGCATCCACTCTGGCGTTGAAGTCGCCGAGGATGAACAGTGGCTCCTTTACAGGGATTCTCGCTATGACTCTGTTGAGGTCATCGTAGAATTTTTCCTTTGCCTCTGCTGGAGAAGTCAGGGTTGGTGCATATGCACTAATTACATGACTGGTCCTGTTTGGGAATACAGTTGCAGAGACAGAATTCGTTCGGTTTCCCCCATCGGTGGCATAATGTGTCCCAACAGTGCATTCCTGACGGCAAATCCCACACCATGTTCTCTGGTCTCATCTGGAGGTTTTCCTTGCCAGAAGAAAGAGAAGGTCCTCTCTCTCACAGATCCTGATCCTGGGAGCCTGGTCTCTTGGAGAGCAACAATATCCATCTGCAGCTTGCTCAGCTCCCTATCGATGAGTGCTGTTTTTCGGGCGTCATTGATTTCTTGCAGGTCGTCAGAGAAACCTGGTGTCAGTGTCCTGACGTTCCATGTGCCCAGCTTTAGGGCAGTTGATATTTTCTTCTTTGGTTTTGGTATTGCTTGGTGCAAAGTTGTCGGGCCGCTTGTCAGTTTTCACCCTAAACCCCACGCACCCAGTGAGGTTAACGGACCGTGGCGAGGCAACACCTTATTGGCTGGGGTTTGCCCAGCTTGAGGCGGGCGGTAGCTGCCCAGTGGGGCGCTATGACCCCTCCCACCGTCGGAAGCAACCCCTGGCGTCACACTCTTCGCCAATCGAGCAGAAGACTTAAAACCAGTAGACTGTCGCTTCCCGTGTTGGTTCGACGCTGTGAGGCGAAGCTGGAGTGTCCTCTCCAGGGCGCAAAGCCTGGGTAGGTAGATATGGAGGAGAAGCTGTTACCCATGCAGCAGGTCCCCCTCTCCACGTTGCTGAAATTATCCAATAGAGAGGCAAATGCCAATACGCATGGTTCCAGCAACATCGCAGGAGCTGCCAGAACGAGGTCGACGTCAACAACGAACTGCCTTAGGGGCTCCAACTCCGGATTTTTCCTCGAGGTTGACTCCTGAAGCCTTCCAAAAACAAGGGTATGGCCGCAAGGCAGCGGAGGTTTAAAATCAGGGTTTTCCTTCCCCTAGATGGGCTGCCTTCCCAGGCTATCGAGTCCCATCTACCCGGAGCAGCTGGTTTTAAGGCGCCAGAGGCACGCCCTCGCCCCTTCTCCTGTCGGTAAAAGCAGTTCCGCCGGACTTAGACTAAGCCACCCGTGCAGGCCAGGAGTTGGACTTGGTTGTCAGAGGCTATATGAGACGCATGCAGTATAGGAGCATTTTATAGGTCATGGGAGCTCGTCCCCCATTACCACCCCCTGGCTATGACAACCCCTTGGAACCGGTACGACATATATATATATATATTATATATATATATATATATATATATATATATATATATATATATATATATATATATATATAATATATATATATTATATAATGTTGTCGAATATGACCGAAAGGGTAAGATTAATAATTCTAACAAGACTCTTCTCAATATTTCTGACGTTTTTCTTCACTGTCGAGGGTAATTCAAAAATTAACTCAACAAATTTAATTTTTTAAATTTGTATTTATGGTCTGACGCCTAGAAGCGTTTCGTAAGGCTTCTTACATTTTCAAAGACTTGGTTTACACATAACATACATAATGTTTTTATTTGTTTTGGGTGAGGTAATATGACACAAAAGTTACGCGTTTCGTAATTCGTATTACATTTTCTTTGAAAATGTAATACGAATTACTAAACGCGTTCAGGCGTCTGACAATTAAAAAATTAATTTCAGAGAATTGTTATTTTTATTACCACCGACAGTGAAAAAAATCATAAGAAATATTGAGAAATTTCGTGTTAGAATTATTAATCTTACCTTTCGGTCATATTCAACAACATATATATATATATATATTAGTATCCTTTGGTAGCAGTCTCTCTTGTAACATATGTTGTTAAATATGACCGAAAAAGTGAGATTAATAATTCTGACACGAATTTTCTCAATATTTCTTATGTTTCTTTTACTGTCGATGGTAATTGAAAAATCATATATAAAAATAAAAAATGAATTTCAGAGAATTGATTTTTCAATTCCCAGTGAAGTCAATTTCATTGATTTTTTCAATGCCCAGACAGGTACAAGAGGAGTGTTGTTAACACTTATGTCGACTGTGCTCTCACCCACAGCTCAGGATGGAAGCAAGTCGATGAAGAACTCTATAGGGTAAGGCAGGTCCTAGTCAACAACGGATTCTCAAATGGTTTCGTTGAAGACATCATAAAAAGGAAGGTGGTGAAACGCCATGCAACCTCTGAAGAGACAACTAACACAACACCTATACCCCCTATTAGGCTATCTTACAGGAACTTCTTTTCCACAGCACATAAAACGGAGGAAAGGGTCCTGAAAGATATTGTTAATAGGAACGTTATCCCTACAGACAAAAATCAGAAGATACAATTGACGATTTCCAATACAACAAAAAACGGCCAGCCTACTCATGAGAAACTCTCCAGACACAAAGCAGAACGCTTTAAAAGAGACCAACGTCGTCTATGCCGTTAAATGCCCACTTGGGGACTGTAAGCCCCAAAGAACTCAGTATATAGGCGAGACAACAACATCTCTTTCCAGACGATTAACAATGCATAAGCAACAGGGCTCCATTAAGGAACATATAATCTCTTCCCACAACCAGACCATCACCAGTGAAGTCTTAGCAAACAACACAGAAATCATCGATAGATACAGCGATAGCAGGCGGCTTGACATCTACGAGGCACTACACATCAAGAAGTCAACACCAGCAATCAACATCCAATTAATGCACAACTATATTCTACCCACTAAGAGACTCCGTACCAATATAGAAGCATCAAGAGGAAATATGGGTCAATTGGCCCTTTGCAGTTACTTCCATTCTTCCCTTTCATCTATACCCATTGAACCGTGTTCTATCTTGTGTTGAAAGTTTGTTCACCTCATCCAAAACTGCTGTAACATATCACCTCACCCAAATGCGAGTATATAAGACAAAAGGTGTTTAAATATTAGCATAGTAAAACTCTGTTTAGTGTTTGCAGGTTATAGTTGTGTGTGTGTAAACTAAAATCTTTGAAAATGTAATAAGTTATTACGAAACGCGATCAAGTGTCGCGTCAGACTAGAAATTAAATGAATTTGGGAGAATTGATTTTTCAATTACCATCAACAGTAAAAAGAAACATAAGAAATATTGAGAAAATTCGTGTTAGAATTATTAATCTTACTTTTTCGGTCATATTTAACAACATATATATTATATATATATATATATATATATATATATATATATATATATATATATAATATATATATATATATATATATATATATATTATTGGTAGCAGTCTGTCCTGAAAACATATGTTATTGAATATGAGAGAAAGGGTGAGATCAATGATTCTAGCACAAATCTTCTCTATATTTCCTATGTTGTGCTTCACTTGAGAAGGAAGTTGAACAATCAACTCTCGCAAGTTCATGTTGTTTCGTGTTATTGCGGCCTGGCGTTAATATATTGTATTTTAATTACATTAATATTGTTAACTGGATTAGTTTGCTCAAGTGTGACGTCCAGAACTTCTGAGTTACAAACTCTACCAATTTATACAATAAAAACATATCCGCATTCAAAAGCAAAAACTTACCTATCTTCAGAAATTACATTCTATAAGTATTCAGACATATTAATGTTAATTAAAGCCACAACACCACCCGCCTCCATTTGGTACAGTTTATCCTCTCTAAAGTGGTACCTTCCAACCGTTTTCTACAGCCCTTCTTCAGCCCCCACCTCGTCCAAGCTCAGGGCGTTCGTCTAGACGCATTCATAACGTTCATGTTCTTGGTGTTCTTCATTTGTTATGCACCCCATCCCGTGGGCGGTAGTGTACCCCATAATCATCCCGTGGATGGTAGTGGATCCCATACCCATCTCGTGGACGGTAGTGGACCCATACCCATCCCGTGGACGGTAGTGGACCCCATACCCATCCCGTGGACGGTAGTGGACCCCATACCCATCCCGTGGACGGTAGTGGACCCCATACCCATCCCGTGGACGGTAGTGGATCCCATACCCATCTCGTGGACGGTAGTGTACCCCATACCCATCCCGTGGACGGTATATGTAAGGTTAGCGGGGCACATAAAAGGTTCAGAACCTAAACCTCATGAACAAGAACAATATATTCTAGATTCTAAATTATTATGAATGTATATCATAATTTTGTGTATAGTCTGACTTAGTTCAGGACACGTGACTCTGAATGGTAATTATTTGTATTTGCAGCACCTTGGTTGAGCACTTCGAGGTTGGACTTGAGTTTGAACATCACGAGTTATGACTTCGAGTCATAACTCGTGATCTTCGTGTGAATCATAGCGTTTGAGTCATAACCTTACGACTCAATGTTATGAGTAACATGTAAAGTATTTTATATTCATAAACAAGGAGTATGGAGGCTGGATCAACAAGCCTCTGACTAATGTGTATCAGGACCCACAATGTTTAAGGCGCACAACTCACCGTCTCTCAACTGATGCAGGTCAAGCTTGGAGGGGGAGTGGTGCTTCAAGGCTTCATCATCGGCCAAGCGAGTCGAGGAAGCCCCAGAGTCATCCGAGCGAGCAAGAATTGGGGATAAAGATTGGAGACTTTGATGGGTTGAGCCTGAGTGGGTGGGCGAGGCTTCACCGCGGCCGGTCGACCCTCCAGGCGGGAGGTGTGGGCCGTATGGTGCAGCGGCTTGAGGACCATATTGGCTTGGCCGGTAGCCTCCTGCCCTCCTTCCTTATCAGTTTTCATTGGCCAATATTCATGGCTCGGCCAGAAGTCGAGAGCCCTGAACTGACTGCAGGTTATTTTAATTATTATTGAAGATATTATTTCACATTTGAATTTATTCAGCAACGTTGGTTTCCACGGAAATAGCTGGATAAAGTAGTGAGTATTGTTGGTTGAGCGAAGTATCAGCTGGGGCCCTTGTGCGTGTGTCGGCACTACATGATGGTTGTAGAGTTGTGTTTGTGCCTTTATTAGTGTTGTAGAATGTGTTGTAGTTACAACAATACTGCAGCGATAGATTGTTGTTGTAGTTTTAGTCTCAGCTACTCGGAACAAGAGTTCTAAGTCGCACGAGCTATGGTGAGCCTAAAGTAGACTGTAGTAGCGAGAAAGCAGTGAACAATTTGTCAACAATAGTTTTAATTCTCAATATTACAAAGTAAATATGAAACTAAAATTGTTTTATTCGCTAGCCATTGTGCAGTAAAAATTAAAAACATAACTAATAATATTATAAAGAAAACGGGTATGTGAGATATTAATATACATTTAGAGATCACAGCAAATGATTTTCAAATGGTGTGTTAGTTACCATGGAGGCTCTGGATATGATTCAAATGTTTTAATATAAATTGACCGATGCTCAGTTTCCATGTATGGCAGAAAATTATGGTGACTGCAGGCCAGGTTCTGTGAAAATGTCAAGTCACTGTATCATTTTATTCAGTTTATTGACATTAGAAGCACATTAAGATATTTGAGGATCTACTCATATTTTTTTTATTAACCTAATTAAGGTATGTCTGAACAACCTCGGTTTCTTAGCTCCAGCTCTCACCAACATCACGGGATAAAACGACATCTCTAGCGAGGTCTTCCCGCCCACCGAGAGTACCAGAGTATCACACAATGCCTTACCCAATGTTTGATTGGCCTTTTACCCTTATTCCTACCTTCTTCCCCTATTCGATACCCTGTTTGATTGTTCCCAATATTCCTTCGACCCTTCACCTCACCCCTTCACCGCTTCTACATGTGCACCCTAATATTGCACATTATGTATTCGTTCTTTACCTAATGATGTTCCGGAGTGGAACGAAACGTTGTAGAAAATAAATCCTTTAATAATTACTAGAGTTCTTTACTAAGAAAATAGAGGCATAAAAAGCTTACACTGTTAAATCAACAACGCCAGCAATGCGTCTATATTTAGTATTAACCAAATGACTATGGAACGCCTGCTGCCAAAGTATATATACGGAAAAACCACATGTGAAAAATAGAGAATGCTTAACGCGTTTTCGGCTCAATTCGCCTTCATCAGAGCAAAGTCGAATGAAGATGGAAACATGTTGTTTCAGATTTAGCTACTCAGAACGAAGTGTCCATGTAGCACGAGCTATAGTGAGCTCGTAATTGAGTTCGATTATTCGCGATAACCTTGTTACTGTGATATTTGGGTCTTAAGTTTAAAATGGAGGAAGAGATGATGATTGATTGATGAAGAGTAAGCCTTCTCCAATGGTTCATCCCCCAAGGAACAGCCTCAGGCATTTCCCTGTCCAGCCAGCCAACAGAGGCAGCAGAGCCTTCTGTTTCCTTCAATTTCCTTTAATTCTTTAGTGTGTACGTTTAGGCTTTGCAGTCCATGGGTTAGGGACTTTCTCCATCAACAGCTTGTACTTCCTGCCATCTTGCCAATGTCAATGGGGGGGTGTTGGGTTGTTTCTTGGGGATTCTTCCTCTAATGGGGCTTATCTTGCAATGAATCCTTGGATCACAGCCCAGCCTCTGACTATACCTCCTGGTTGGTCATCTGGTCAACCAGGCTGCGAGCAGCCTGGTTGATCCGGTATTCTTTCAAGATGGTTATCAAGTTCTCTTTTGAACATCGTGAGAGGTCGGACAGTTATGCCCCTTGTGTGTAAAGGGAGAATGTTGAAAATTCTTGAGCCTTTATGTTGGTAGAGTTCTCTCTCAACATACGAATTGCACCTAGTTTTCAATGGAGCTATTCTGCACATCCTGGCCATGCCTTTTGGGCTCATGTGGTGTTATTTGTTTGTGGCAGATGTTCCTCTGGATTGGGCCAAGGGCCTGCTTGATGCCGTCATACATTCCCCTTACATTGCCTGTATCCGCTGCAGTCTGTATCTGGGAGCAGAGCTGGAGCCAATAGTTGTTGGCACATCGCCTGGCACTCTGCTGCACTTTGCAGCGGACGGCCCGAAGGATCTGTAAGTTGCGCCGACTTGGGCAGGCTTTGTAGGCTGCCAAGGCGTTTCTCTTCTCTTCGATTACAGGTGTCATCTCTTCCGAGTGAGCCTCGAACCAGTCTGCCGACCTGCTGGTCTTCTTGCCAAAGGTGGAAATGCCAGCGTTGAACACAGCGTCTCTGAAGTGCTCCCATCTTTTACAGGCAGTGACCCCAGCTGGGCCAGGAAGAGCTTCCTCGAGCACGTGTGCAAAATCTTCCACCTTGTCCTGGTTGCGGGTCTTGGTGGTGTCGATGCGAGGTCTGCCCGCCTTTTTCGAGTGATGAATCTTCTTTGGTTGCATCTTGACCCTGCTACATACCAGGGAGTGGTCGGTGTCACAGACAGCACTCTGGTAGCTACGCGTAATCTTGACGCTGGGTAGACTTGCACGCCTGGTAAGAATCAGGTCAAGCTGGTGCCAGTGCTTGGATCTGGGGTGTCTCCAAGATACTCGGTGTTGAGGCTTTGTGCCGAAGAACGTGTTGGTGACACAAAGACCATGAAGGCAGCAGAGTTCTAGCAGACGTTGCCCGTTCTCATTCATCCTTCCTATGCCGAATTGACCCAGGCAAGTGGGCCAAATGTTGTGCTCGGCATCCACTCTGGCGTTGAAGTCGCCGAGGATGAACAGTGGCTCCTTTACAGGGATTCTCGCTATGACTCTGTTGAGGTCATCGTAGAATTTTTCCTTTGCCTCTGCTGGAGAAGTCAGGGTTGGTGCATATGCACTAATTACATTGACTGGTCCTGTTTGGGAATACAGTTGCAGAGACAGAATTCGTTCGGTTTCCCCCATCGGTGGCATAATGTGTCCCAACAGTGCATTCCTGACGGCAAATCCCACACCATGTTCTCTGGTCTCATCTGGAGGTTTTCCTTGCCAGAAGAAAGAGAAGGTCCTCTCTCTCACAGATCCTGATCCTGGGAGCCTGGTCTCTTGGAGAGCAACAATATCCATCTGCAGCTTGCTCAGCTCCCTATCGATGAGTGCTGTTTTTCGGGCGTCATTGATTTCTTGCAGGTCGTCAGAGAAACCTGGTGTCAGTGTCCTGACGTTCCATGTGCCCAGCTTTAGGGCAGTTGATATTTTCTTCTTTGGTTTGGTATTGCTTGGTGCAAAGTTGTCGGGCCGCTTGTCAGTTTTCACCCTAAACCCCACGCACCCAGTGAGGTTAACGGACCGTGGCGAGGCAACACCTTATTGGCTGGGGTTTGCCCAGCTTGAGGCGGGCGGTAGCTGCCCAGTGGGGCGCGATGACCCCTCCCACCGTCGGAAGCAACCCTGGCGTCACACTCTTCGCCAATCGAGCAGAAGACTTAAAACCAGTAGACTGTCGCTTCCCGTGTTGGTTCGACGCTGTGAGGCGAAGCTGGAGTGTCCTCTCCAGGGCGCAAAGCCTGGGTAGGTAGATATGGAGGAGAAGCTGTTACCCATGCAGCAGGTCCCCCTCTCCACGTTGCTGAAATTATCCAATAGAGAGGCAAATGCCAATACGCATGGTTCCAGCAACATCGCAGGAGCTGCCAGAACGAGGTCGACGTCAACAACGAACTGCCTTAGGGGCTCCAACTCCGGATTTTTCCTCGAGGTTGACTCCTGAAGCCTTCCCAAAAACAAGGGTATGGCCGCAAGGCAGCGGAGGTTTAAAATCAGGGTTTTCCTTCCCCTAGATGGGCTGCCTTCCCAGGCTATCGAGTCCCATCTACCCGGAGCAGCTGGTTTTAAGGCGCCAGAGGCACGCCCTCGCCCCTTCTCCTGTCGGTAAAAGCAGTTCCGCCGGACTTAGACTAAGCCACCCGTGCAGGCCAGGAGTTGGACTTGGTTGTCAGAGGCTATATGAGACGCATGCAGTATAGGAGCATTTTATAGGTCATGGGAGCTCGTCCCCCATTACCACCCCCTGGCTATGACAACCCCTTGGAACCGGTACGACATATATATATATATATATATATATATATATATATATATATATATATATATATATATATATATATATATATATATATATATATATATATATATAATGTTGTCGAATATGACCGAAAGGGTAAGATTAATAATTCTAACAAGACTCTTCTCAATATTTCTGACGTTTTTCTTCACTGTCGAGGGTAATTCAAAAATTAACTCAACAAATTTAATTTTTTAAATTTGTATTTATGGTCTGACGCCTAGAAGCGTTTCGTAAGGCTTCTTACATTTTCAAAGACTTGGTTTACACATAACATACATAATGTTTTTATTTTTTTTGGGTGAGGTAATATGACACAAAAGTTACGCGTTTCGTAATTCGTATTACATTTTCTTTGAAAATGTAATACGAATTACTAAACGCGTTCAGGCGTCTAACAATTAAAAAATTAATTTCAGAGAATTGTTATTTTTATTACCACCGACAGTGAAGAAAATCATAAGAAATATTGTGAAATTTCGTGTTAGAATTATTAATCTTACTTTTCGGTCATATTCAACAACATATATATATATATATATATTAGTATCCTTTGGTAGCAGTCTTTCTTGTAAACATATGTTGTTAAATATGACCGAAAAAGTGAGATTAATAATTCTGACACGAATTTTCTCAATATTTCTTATGTTTCTTTTTACTGTCGATGGTAATTGAAAAATCATATATAAAAATAAAAATGAATTTCAGAGAATTGATTTTTCAATTCCCAGTGAAGTCAATTTCATTGATTTTTTCAATGCCCAGACAGGTACAAGAGGAGTGTTGTTAACACTTATGTCGACTGTGCTCTCACCCACAGCTCAGGATGGAAGCAAGTCGATGAAGAACTCTATAGGGTAAGGCAGGTCCTAGTCAACAACGGATTCTCAAATGGTTTCGTTGAAGACATCATAAAAAGGAAGGTGAAACGCCATGCAACCTCTGAAGAGACAACTAACACAACACCTATACCCCTATTAGGCTATCTTACAGGAACTTCTTTTCCACAGCACATAAAACGGAGGAAAGGGTCCTGAAAGATATTGTTAATAGGAACGTTATCCCTACAGACAAAAATCAGAAGATACAATTGACGATTTCCAATACAACCAAAAAACGGCCAGCCTACTCATGAGAAACTCTCCAGACACAAAGCAGAACGCTTTAAAAGAGACCAACGTCGTCTATGCCGTTAAATGCCCACTTGGGGACTGTAAGCCCCAAAGAACTCAGTATATAGGCGAGACAACAACATCTCTTTCCAGACGATTAACAATGCATAAGCAACAGGGCTCCATTAAGGAACATATAATCTCTTCCCACAACCAGACCATCACCAGTGAAGTCTTAGCAAACAACACAGAAATCATCGATAGATACAGCGATAGCAGGCGGCTTGACATCTACGAGGCACTACACATCAAGAAGTCAACACCAGCAATCAACATCCAATTAATGCACAACTATATTCTACCCACTAAGAGACTCCGTACCAATATAGAAGCATCAAGAGGAAATATGGGTCAATTGGCCCTTTGCAGTTACTTCCATTCTTCCCTTTCATCTATACCCATTGAACCGTGTTCTGTCTTGTGTTGAAAGTTTGTTCACCTCATCCAAAACTGCTGTAACATATCACCTCACCCAAATGCGAGTATATAAGACAAAAGCTGTTTAAATATTAGCATAGTAAAACTCTGTTTAGTGTTTGCAGGTTATAGTTGTGTGTGTGTAAACTAAAATCTTTGAAAATGTAATAAGTTATTACGAAACGCGATCAAGTGTCGCGTCAGACTAGAAATTAAAATGAATTTGGGAGAATTGATTTTTCAATTACCATCAACAGTAAAAAGAAACATAAGAAATATTGAGAAAATTCGTGTTAGAATTATTAATCTTACTTTTTCGGTCATATTTAACAACATATATATATATATATATATATATATATATATATATATATATATATATATATATATATATATATATATATATATATATATTATTGGTAGCAGTCTGTCCTGAAAACATATGTTATTGAATATGAGAGAAAGGGTGAGATCAATGATTCTAGCACAAATCTTCTCTATATTTCCTATGTTGTGCTTCACTTGAGAAGGAAGTTGAACAATCAACTCTCGCAAGTTCATGTTGTTTCGTGTTATTGCGGCCTGGCGTTAATATATTGTATTTTTAATTACATTAATATTGTTAACTGGATTAGTTTGCTCAAGTGTGACGTCCAGAACTTCTGAGTTACAAACTCTACCAATTTATACAATAAAAACATATCCGCATTCAAAAGCAAAAACTTACCTATCTTCAGAAATTACATTCTATAAGTATTCAGACATATTAATGTTAATTAAAGCCACAACACCACCCGCCTCCATTTGGTACAGTTTATCCTCTCTAAAGTGGTACCTTCCAACCGTTTTCTACAGCCCTTCTTCAGCCCCCACCTCGTCCAAGCTCAGGGCGTTCGTCTAGACGCATTCATAACGTTCATGTTCTTGGTGTTCTTCATTTGTTATGCACCCCATCCCGTGGGCGGTAGTGTACCCCATAATCATCCCGTGGATGGTAGTGGATCCCATACCCATCTCGTGGACGGTAGTGTACCCCATACCCATCCCGTGGACGGTAGTGTACCCCATACCCATCCCGTGGACGGTAGTGTACCCCATACCCATCCCGTGGACGGTAGTGTACCCCATACCCATCCCGTGGACGGTAGTGGATCCCATACCCATCTCGTGGACGGTAGTGTACCCCATACCCATCCCGTGGACGGTATATGTAAGGTTAGCGGGGCACATAAAAGGTTCAGAAGCTAAACCTCATGAACAAGAACAATATATTCTAGATTCTAAATTATTATGAATGTATATCATAATTTTGTGTATAGTCTGACTTAGTTCAGGACACGTGACTTTGAGTGGTAATTATTTGTATTTGCAGCACCTTGGTTTAGCACTTCGAGGTTGGACTTGAGTTTGAACATCACGAGTTATGACTTCGAGTCATAACTCGTGATCTTCGTGTGAATCATAGCGTTTTGAGTCATAACCTTACGACTCAATGTTATGAGTAACATGTAAAGTATTTTATATTCATAAACAAGGAGTATGGAGGCTGGATCAACAAGCCTCTGACTATTGTGTATCAGGACCCACAATGTTTAAGGCGCACAACTCACCGTCTCTCAACTGATGCAGGTCAAGCTTGGAGGGGGAGTGGTGCTTCAAGGCTTCATCATCGGCCAAGCGAGTCGAGGAAGCCCCAGAGTCATCCGAGCGAGCAAGAATTGGGGGATAAAGATTGGAGACTTTGATGGGTTGAGCCTGAGTGGGTGGGCGAGGCTTCACCGCGGCCGGTCGACCCTCCAGGCGGGAGGTGTGGGCCGTATGGTGCAGCGGCTTGAGGACCATATTGGCTTGGCCGGTAGCCTCCTGCCCTCCTTCCTTATCAGTTTTCATTGGCCAATATTCATGGCTCGGCCAGAAGTCGAGAGCCCTGAACTGACTGCAGGTTATTTTAATTATTATTGAAGATATTATTTCACATTTGAATTTATTCAGCAACGTTGGTTTCCACGGAAATAGCTGGGTAAAGTAGTGAGTATTGTTGGGTTGAGCGAAGTATCAGCTGGGGCCCTTGTGCGTGTGTCGGCACTACATGATGGTTGTAGAGTTGTGTTTGTGCCTTTATTAGTGTTGTAGTTACAACAATACTGCAGCGATAGATTGTCGTTGTAGTTTTAGTCTCAGCTACTCGGAACAAGAGTTCTAAGTCGCACGAGCTATGGTGAGCCTAAAGTAGACTGTAGTAGCGAGAAAGCAGTGAACAATTTGTCAACAATAGTTTTTAATTCTCAATATTACAAAGTAAATATGAAACTAAAATTGTTTTATTCGCTAGCCATTGTGCAGTAAAAATTAAAAACATAACTAATAATATTATAAAGAAAACGGGTATGTGAGATATTAATATACATTTAGAGATCACAGCAAATGATTTTCAAATGGTGTGTTAGTTACCATGGAGGCTCTGGATATGATTCAAATGTTTTAATATAAATTGACCGATGCTCAGTTTCCATGTATGGCAGAAAAATTA
Source organism: Procambarus clarkii (assembly GCF_020424385.1). Lineage (NCBI taxonomy): Eukaryota > Metazoa > Arthropoda > Malacostraca > Decapoda > Cambaridae > Procambarus > Procambarus clarkii. The sequence continues at coordinate 34,199 of NW_025562080.1, read as the reverse complement.
TGGTGACTGCAGGCCAGGTTCTGTGAAAATGTCAAGTCACTGTATCATTTTATTCAGTTTATTGACATTAGAAGCACATTAAGATATTTGAGGATCTACTCATATTTTTTTTATTAACCTAATTAAGGTATGTCTGAACAACCTCGGTTTCTTAGCTCCAGCTCTCACCAACATCACGGGATTAAAACGACATCTCTAGCGAGGTCTTCCCGCCCACCGAGAGTACCAGAGTATCACACAATGCCTTACCCAATGTTTGATTGGCCTTTTACCCTTATTCCTACCTTCTTCCCCTATTCGATACCCTGTGTTTGATTGTTCCCAATATTCCTTCGACCCTTCACCTCACCCCTTCACCGCTTCTACATGTGCACCCTAATATTGCACATTATGTATTCGTTCTTTACCTAATGATGTTCCGGAGTGGAACGAAACGTTGTAGAAAATAAATCCTTTAATAATTACTTGAGTTCTTTACTAAGAAAATAGAGGCATAAAGAGCTTACACTGTTAAATCAACAACGCCAGCAATGCGTCTATATTTAGTATTAACCAAATGACTATGGAACGGCTGCTGCCAAAGTATATATACGGAAAAACCACATGTGAAAAATAGAGAATGCTTAACGCGTTTTCGGCTTAATTCGCCTTCATCAGAGCAAAGTCGAATGAAGATGGAAACATGTTGTTTCAGATTTAGCTACTCAGAACGAAGTGTCCATGTAGCACGAGCTATAGTGAGCTCGTAATTGAGTTCGATTATTCGCGATAACCTTGTTACTGTGATATTTGGGTCTTAAGTTTAAAATGGAGGAAGAGATGATGATTGATTGATCAAGAGTAAGCCTTCTCCAATGGTTCATCCCCAAGGAACAGCCTCAGGCATTTCCCTGTCCAGCCAGCCAACAGAGGCAGCAGAGCCTTCTGTTCCCTTCAATTTCCTTTAATTCTTTAGTGTGTACGTTTAGGCTTTGCAGTCCATGGGTTAGGGACTTTCTCCATCAACAGCTTGTACTTCCTGCCATCTTGCCAATGTCAATGGGGGGGTGTTGGGTTGTTTCTTGGGGATTCTTCCTCTAATGGGGCTTATCTTGCAATGAATCCTTGGATCACAGCCCAGCCTCTGACTATACCTCCTGGTTGGTCATCTGGTCAACCAGGCTGCGAGCAGCCTGGTTGATCCGGTATTCTTTCAAGATGGTTATCAAGTTCTCTTTTGAACATCGTGAGAGGTCGGACAGTTATGCCCCTTGTGTGTAAAGGGAGAATGTTGAAAATTCTTGAGCCTTTTATGTTGGTAGAGTTCTCTCTCAACATACGAATTGCACCTAGTTTTCAATGGAGCTATTCTGCACATCCTGGCCATGCCTTTTGGGCTCATGTGGTGTTATTTGTTTGTGCAGATTTGAAGCCATTCATTCTTGTATTTTCCAAGTGTAAATTATTATGTATATCTCCCACCTGCATTCTAGGGAATACAGATTTAAAAGTTTTAAGTGGTTCTAATAATTTAGATGTTTAATTGAATGGATTGTGGCAATAAAAGAACTTTGCATACTCTCCAAGTCATCAATTTCTCCAGATCTGAATGGGGCTGTTTGTATGCAATAATATTGCACTCTAGAGAGCACTAGTGTCTTTAAAAGTAACATTATTGGTATGGCATCTCTTGTTTGAAAGATTCTCATTATCCAACCTGCCATTTTTCATACATTTGTGATGGCTACTTTATTATGTTCTTTAAAAGTAAGGTTTTCCTACATGATTACTCCCAAATCTTTTACATTTGGGATTTGCTGTCCGGTCGGCCGACCGGCTCCCCGGTCGGGAGCCTGTCAGCCGAGCGGACAGCACGCTGGACTTGTGATCCTGTGGTCCTGGGTTCGATCTCAGGCCCCGGCTAGAAACAACGGGCAGAGTTTCTTTCACCCTATGCCCCTGTTACCTAGCAGTAAAATAGGTACCTGGGTGTTAGTCAGCTGTCACGGGCTGCTTCCTGGGGGTGGAGGCCTGGTCGAGGACCGGGCCGCGGGGACACTAAAAAAAAAAAGCCCCGAAATCATCTCAAGATAACCACAAGAAGAAGATAAGAGCATCGGATGAGGGAGCGGGGTTGACGAGAGGACAGGAGTGGTGAAGGAAGACAGGACAGGACAGGACAGGAGTGGGGGTAATGGGATGGAGGACGATGGGATAGGGGAGTTGTGGATGGTGGGGATGAGGGGACAGGGAATGGTAGGGAGGACAAGGGGACCGGGGAGTGGGAGATGGTGAGGAGGACGAGAGGATGGTGGAGTGGGGGAATGGTTAGGACTAGAGGACGGGGTAGTGGGGGATGGTGGGGAGGACTAAGGGACGGGGGAGGGGGAGAATGGTGGGGAGGACGAGGGAACAGGGAGTGGGGAATGATTGGGAGGACGAGGGAACAGGGAGTGGGGAATGATTGGGAGGACGATGGGACGTGGGTGGAGGGAATGGTGGGGGAGGTCTGGGAGACATGGGAAGGTTGCTGTGGCTCAGCAAAGCGCAAGTTGAGCCACAGCAACGTGTGGCCGGGTACGTATATATAATATACGTAATAATAATATATAATATTAATATTGACGATATTTTAAGTGTGTGGCCGGGTACATATATATAATATATATATTGACGATATTTTAAGTGTGTGGCCGGGTACATATATATAATATATATATTGACGATATTTTAAGTGTGTGGCCGGTTAACCATGACCCATACTTAACTCGCTCATCCCATCAAATTCACGAGTGAGAACGAGGGGAAAAGGTGTGCTTTCTTTCCTTGACATTATGATATAATAAGAGTCAATAGACGTTTGAAATTTAATGCTTACATGAAGCCGACTAATATTTGCTCGTATGTGCACTTATTTTCAAATCATCATATTATAGTTAAATTGTGAGGTTTTCCTGAATGTTTAGAACCCTGAGAATTTGCAGCCAGGAATTCATAGATTAAGAGATACGAAATTGGGGCAGTTTCAATATCTCAAAACTGTTCTGGAATTAGCGTCAGTACAAGCTAAGAGGACGTTCTACAGTCATCATCCCAGAGCTACGCCTAGCCTCAGAAGGACCTGATGAACGCTCACCGGTTTTGAAGATTTTTAATATTAATTTAGCGTTCAAAAAACAATTATACGATTAAGTCCAATTCTATCAAGAACTTGCCAGCGCCTTCATCAGGTTGGGCGTATTCAATCCCAAGCAAAGATTGTGAGTTCAAGTACATCGGCCAGACTGGAAAATCATTACAATCCTGTTTGTGTCAACATCGGTACTCACTTCGAACTGCACAACAGTCCAATGTACTACATCCACTTGTCAGTGTTTGTGATCATGTCATTAACTGGAGGGACTCAATACGTGTTGCTAGGTGTAGGGGCGCGGTTGAACGAACTTTGATTGAATTAGCCTTAATCACTGTACCAATACCCTTAACGTTAGCCCGAGTTTATATTAACTCGATTTATTTTGATTTCTAATATGGCACGAATTTTCAAAGAAATATAACCTGATTTCCACCCCTAATACACACCTGAGGTGTCTTGGGTTCTTGGTCATTTCCAGCCCTGTATTCTGGCGGCTGTTGCTGTCTTAGGTTATGTCATCCTTCAGATCTGCACACTTGTGGCTATTGCTGTTGGGTTAAATGTGCTATTCTTGGGTGGCTGTCGCCTTGTTTCTCTGGTTCAGGGGATTAAGACAATATAGTATGCCCTGCCTTTGGCTTAAATGTCCGTTTTGTACTAGACGAATGTCCGTTTTCTTCTTTATATTCACTGTTCCAGTCACATTATGTTCAGTGATAATATTAATAATTCTCTTGTTGACCTAAAAACACTGTGACAATATGCAGTTAAGCTGGCCAATAATTTCCGTGGTTTTGGATATATGGAAAGTATGACGTCCCAGAGATTCTCCTCCGAGTACATTATTTCTTCGTCTTTATATTTCTTAATATTATTTAGCCTACCTATCATGATGTGCATACACGGTTGTCTCATCCCTGTGTCTTGGCTTCTCACCAGACATTTCTTCCCTCAATTTCCTCTTCCATCGTCAAGTCAAATCTTTATAAGTGACGACAGCGGCCTAATTTTAAGGGCAGGATGGCTGGCGCTCCTCCTTGTCGTATGCTACCCTGGTGCGTCTGGTTCCCTCAGTTCAGTCCCTGATGATTGCTTAAATGAGTTGAAAACGTTAAACTGTTTATCTTTCAATTTTCACTGTGGTTAATCTGCATGAATGCATAGTGTGTGTGTTAAGCGTGAATGTTGCCCATGTCTATTCAGCCATCAGGGGTCAGGGGGCCTGACGGCTGAGTGGACAGCATTCGGGATTCGTAGTCTTAAGGCTCCGGGTTCGATCCCCGGCGGAGGCGGAAACAAATGGACAGAGTTTCTTTCATCAGGGGTGAAAGAAACTCTCTCCATTTGTTTCCGCCTTCGCCTTCCCCGGCGGAGGCGGAAACAAATGGAGAGAGTTTCAACTGCCCTTGTTCACCTAGCAGTAAATAGGCACCTGGGAGGTAGACAGCTGCTACTTCCTGGGGATGTGTAACAAAAAGGAGGCCTAGTCGAGGACCGGGCCGCGGGGACGCTAAGCCCCGAAATTATCTCAAGATAACCTCAATATGTCTATATACAACTGTAAACGCTATTGCCCACTCGGACATCACTGGCAGAGTGGTTATAGTTGTGAGCTGCGAGGGGATAGTTCTCCAGCGGCCCCGGCACACTAGGAGTGGGTACAGTTCAGCTGGAGGACCAGAATATATAACCGAGAGGTGAAGTAAGATGACATATGGGCCAATAGGTCCACTGCAGCCTCCTTATTGTGTTCAGATGGTGGCTGGAACAGCATGCTGGATATTCTGTTGTGATCTTGAAAATGATAGAATGTTAGCTCGCTGTTGACAGTTGGTTGAGACGTGTTGTGCATCACCGATGTTTAATCACAGGTACAATTTAATCATTGTACCTGTGCATTGTCTCATTGTTGTCAGGATAACTCGGGTAATGATCTGGTTGTGTCGTAGAGATTATATTTTCTTTAATGGAGCCTTGTTCTTTGTGCATTGTCATGTGCCATGAAGGAGATGTTGTCTTGCCTATATATTGAGATCATTGTGGCTGACAGTCTCCAAGTGGGCATGTGAATGTATAGATGACATTCGTCTCGAGGGCTTTTGTTTGGTATCAGAAGAGTTCTTCATAAGCAAGTTGGCGGTCTTTTTGCTCTTATAGTATATTGTTAAGTCAGCCTTCTGGTGTGTCTTGGGGGGGGGGGGGGCATTTTTCTATTAATAATGTCTTTTCGTAATTTTTTTCCACCGTCTTGCAAGCTCTGTAAAAGAAGTTCCTGTACAATATTTTACTAGGAGAAAAAGATATTATTTGTATGGGAATTTAACTTCTAATGGCTTAAATAACTTGATAATCATGACGGGCAACTCGACAAATGAAGTCTGTACTTATCTTGGGGTTTCTCTACATCGTCGCCAGTTTCTGTTTGGTCATTACAGACGAAACTGATTCAACCGGTCGCTGGGAGGTGTTGAATACACTTTCTGAAATTACACGCATGTGTTAATAACCAATTTATATATCTGTCAGCAAATTTATTATGATAGATATGCTGGCCAGCTGTATTTGTTGTTTATTATATACTTAATTTCAATACAGATTTTCGGAAAATTCAGGACTCTTGTGAATGTCTTCTGTTTATTATTGAGTTTATGGTGCAGTTTAATTTCCTGGCATTTCTGGTGCATTATGTTTTTTTCTCTTGTTGCGCTTTATTGATTAAAATGCCTCTGTTTCGTGTGCGTTGGTAGACAACGCGAGGTTGATGATTGATTCTGAGTATCCTTTAAGTTTATTGCCTCGGTCTATAATCTTCTCTGAAGAGCTTTTATATGATGAATTGTTTTCTTCGTTTGTGAAGCGTTCTTCGGCGTGTTTCAGTGTTGAGAAGTCAGTATATTAAAGTGGTGTTGTCTTGTGTTGTGTTTCGGTGTTAGCGGCTGACACCAGTGTTGCTGTTTAAGCTTCAGGCACGAGAATTAATATGTTAAATGCTAACACAGTGTTACTGTGTTAGATGCTGACATGAGTGTTGTTAAGGTACCTGCTGATATTTGTGTTACTTATATGCTTACATATACTGATGCTGAGATATACAGCACTACTGAATGGACCAATGAGGTATACACCTATTTTGGTATACACTAGTGTGAAATACACATGTGTGATATATATATATCAGTGTGGTCTACATCTGTGTAGTATTTTCCAATGAAGTATAAAGCAGTGAGGCATACAGACACACACACACAGAAAAAGTTCCTTCTGAGCCACAGGGATGTTAGAAGGAACTTTTTCAGTGTCAGTGTAGTTAACAGGTGGAATGCATTGGGCAGTGATGTAGTGGAGTCTGATTCCATACACAGTTTCAAATGTTGATATGATAGAGCCCAGTAGGCTCAGGAATCTGTTCACCAGTTGATTGACAGTTCAGAGGCGGGACCAAAGAGCCAGTGCTCCACCCCCGCAAGCATAACTAGGTAAGTACAACTAGGTGAGTACACACACCCACACGCATATAAGCAGCAGAAACCACAAGGAACCAGGTTCGATTCCCTGGCGAGTCAGAAACATATGGGCAGAGGGTTCTTTCACCTGATGCATCTGTTCACCTCGAAGTAAACAGTACCCTGTGAGTTATACTGTTACTAGGGGCTTTTTCCTGTGGAAGTATGTGTGCATTTTAGAGAGAAATATATGCAGTTTAAATAAATGTATAATAGATTGGGAGTTAGTGCATTAGACAATTGACATTTAGAAAGGCTCGGGGCATTCTTTTTTTGTACTATCTCCATCTATAAATGGAAGTGCTTGTCTCAGGTTGAACGCCAGACGCTTGAGAGCGGCTGTACCCAATGTTGTCCCAGTAATTCCTGTTGATCACATAAACAAAATGGGCGCGTCACGGTTTCAGTAAAAGAAAATATTGCCACGTTATCCGCTTTAAAGTATCTTGCAATGTCATATACAATGGAATCGGATTTTTGTGCATTTATTATTTATTTAGTTTTTATGGATATTGGAAAACATTATTCACTGTTGTCCACAAATTTATAAAAATATTGAAATGAGGCAAAAAGCTGAAGAACACAAATGCAAACAAGCCTGAATGGTCCCCAGGCATATATACAACTGAAAACTCACGTGTGCCCCAAAGAATGAGATGATTTGATAAAATACTATGCCCAAGATTACAATCAGAGTGCTGGCGGGATGATGGGGAATTAGCCTCGGCAACCATTATCTTTTGTCCGGTCGTGATGGTCGAGTGGTTAAGGGGTCCTGTACACCAGTTGCAGATTCCTCCTGGCAGTATAGGTTCGAGTCACTTCTGGAGTTTTCAGTTGCATATATGCCTGGGGACCATTCAGGCTTGTTCGAATATATATATATATATATATATATATATATATATATATATATATATATTATATATATATATATATATATATATATATAAAATATCAAAGTGTTCAGTGAGGATCCACAACGTCTTCTCTAAGTACTCTTTATTTTCTTCTCCGAGGCTATGGGTCCCTACACTTGCACCAGAGGTGGTACTCCTTCTAGGTATATATATATATATGTATATATATATATATGTATATATATATATATATATATATATATATATATATATATATATATATATATATATATATATATATATATATATATATATATATATATATATATATATATATGTATATATATATATATATATATATATATATATATATATATATATATATATATATATATATATATATATATATATATATATATATATATATATAGTTTAGTTTAGTTCATTTATTATGCACCCCATACCCATCTTGTGGGCGGGTATGGGCTCAGGGACTGAACCCCACAATTCATTTAGCTAAGCAAGTTACAATCTTGATGAGCTAGTTACAAAATTCAATATAAGTCATCATATCAACAATGGGTTCGAGATCGACCTCAAGTACAGGTTCTAAATTAAGCAACTGACATATGTGGAGAGCTAGTGTCACAATTTATATGTTTGTCCTGCACACCGCCCCCCCATCCAGTGGGCAGCGGTGGATAGGTTACAATCACTTAGTTACTACCTACAGTTAGCAAACTGGGGATATTTGGCTAAAATTTCTGGTAGCAGATAATTTTGAATGAAATATTGACACATCGCTGGAACATTGGTTATAGAATTGTCTCTAAATTCACACACACACACACACACACACACACACACACACACACACACACACACACACATATATATATATATATATATATATATATATATATATATATATGTAGCATATATATAGCATACATATGTTACATATATATACTTATATATATATATATATATATATATATATATATATATATATATATATATATATATATATATATATATATATATATATATATATATATTTAGGCAAACAGGTACAATGTATCATAATTCATAAACTAATGTTTGATGGCATCACTATTAACACCTCAACATTATCAATATACCTCAGCCACCACACTATACCTCAGCACACCACTATACCTCAGCACACACACTATACCTCAGCACACACACACTATAACCTCAGCACACACATACTATACCTCAGCACACACACTATACCTCAGCACACACACTATACCTCAGCACACACACTATACCTCAACACACACACACTATACCTCAGCACACACACTATACCTCACACACACACTATACCTCAGCACCACACTATACCCCAGCACACACAATATACCTCAGCACACACACTATACCTCAGCACACACACTATACCTCAGCACACACACCTATACCTCAGCACACACACACTATACCTCAGCACACACATCATACCTCGCAGCACAACACCACACTATACCTCAGCCACACACTATACCCTCAGCACACACACTATACCTCAGCACACACACTATACCTCAACACACACATACTATACCCTCAGCACACACACACTATACCTCAGCACACACACTATACCTCAGCACACACACTATACCCTCAGCACACACACACTATACCTCAGCACACACACCTATACCTCAACACACACATACTATACCTCAGCACACACACACTATACCTCAGCACACACACTATACCTCAGCACACACACACTATCCTCAGCACACACACACTATACCTCAGCACACACACATATACCTCAACACACCATACTATACCTCACACACACTATGCTTCATCACACACACACTATACCTCAGCACACACACTATACCTCAGGACACACACTATACCCAGCACACCACAACTATACCTCAATACACACACTTACCTCAGCACACACACTATACCTCAGCCCACACAAACTTCAGCACACACTATACCCAACACACATATACCTCAGCACACACTTAACCCATCAACACAATACCTCAGCACACACACTAACCTCAGCAACCACACCTATACCTCAGCACACGCACTATACCTCAGCATACACAATATACCTCAGCACACACCACTATTCCTCAACACACACACTATACCTCAACACACACACTATAACCTCAACACACACACACTATACCTCCACACACATAACCCTCAACACACACACTATACCTCACACACAACACTATACCTCAGCACACACACTATACTTCAACACACACACTATACCTCAGCACCACACTATTCCACATCAACACACAACAACCACATATACCTCAACACACACACTATACCTCAACACACCCACTATACCTCCACACACACTATACCTCAACATACACAATATACCTTCAGCACACACCACTATACCTCAGCACACACACTATACCTCAGCACCACACTATACTTCACACACACACTATACCTCAGCACACACACTATTCCTCAACACACACACTATACCTCAACCCACACACTATACCTCAACACACACCACACACACTATACCTCAGCACACACACTATACCTCAACACACACTATACCTCAACACACACACTATACCTCAGCACACACACTATACCTCAGCACACACACACTATGCCTCTGCACACACACTATACCTCAGCACACACTATACCTCAGCACACACACTATACCCAGCACACACAATATACCTCAGCACACACTATACCCAGCACACACAATATACCTCAGCACACACACTATACCTCAGCACACACACACTATACCTCAGCACACACAATATACCTCAGCACACACACCTATACCTCAACACACCACACTATAGCCCTCTGCACACACACTATACCTCAGCACACACACTATACCTCAGCACACACACTATACCTCAGCACACACTATACCTCAGCACACACACACACTATACCTCAGCACACACTATACCTCAACACACACACACTATACCTCTGCACACACACTATACCTCAGCACACACACTATACCTCAGCACACACACTATACCTCAGCCACACCCTCCTCAGCACACACACACACACTATACCTCAGCACACCCTATACCTCAACACACACACACTATACCTCTGCACCACACACTATACCTCAGCACACACACTATACCTCAGCACACACACTATAGCTCACCACAAACTATACCTCAGCACACACACTATACCCCAGCACACACACTATACCTCAGCACACACACTATACCTCAACACACACACTATACCTCAACACACACACTATACCCCAGCACACACACTATACCTCAATACACACACTATACCTCAACACACTCACACTATACCTCAACACACACACACTTTACCTCAGCACACACACACTATACCTCAGCACACACACACTATACCTCAGCACACCACTATACCTCAGCACACACACTATACTTCTGCACACACACTATACCTCAACACACACACTATACCTCAGCACACACACTATACCTCACACACACTATACCTTCACACACACTATACCCCAACAACACACACTATACCTCAGCCACACACTATACCTCAATACACACACTATACCTCAGCACACACACAATACCTCAACACACCACACTAACCTCAGCACACACACTATACCTCCGCACACACACTATACCTCAGCACACACACTATACCTCAACACACACACTATACCCCAGCACACACACTATACCCCAGCACACACACTATCCTCAACACACACACACACTATACCCAACACACCCACTATAACCTCAGCCACACACTATACCTCAACACACACACACTATACCTCAACACACACACACTATACCTCAGCACCCACACACACTATACCTCAGCACACACACTATACCTCACCACACACTATACCTCAAACACACACACTATAACTCCACCACACACACACACTATACCCTCAGCACACACACACTATACCTCCAGCACACACACACTATACCTCACACACACACTATACCTCAACACAACACTATACCTCAGCACACACACTATACCCCAGCAAAACACACTATACCTCAGCACACACACTATACCTCAACACACACACGGACACCAGGGTGTGGGACACCAGGGTGTGTGGGACACCAGGGGTGTGGGACACCAGGAGTGTGGGACACCAGGGGTGTGGGACACCAGGGTGTGGGACACCAGGGGTGTGGGACACCAGGAGTGTGGGACACCAGGAGTGTGGGACACCAGGGGTGTGGGACACCAGGGGTGTGAGACACCAGGGGTGTGGGACACCAGGGGTGTGGGACACCAGGAGTGTGGGACACCAGGGGTGTGGGACACCAGGGGTGTGGGACACCAGGGGTGTGGGACACCAGGGGTGTGGGACACCAGGAGTGTGGGACACCAGGGGTGAGACACCAGGGTGTGGACACCAGGGGTGTGGGACACCAGGGGTGTGGGCCACCAGGGGTGTGGGACACCAGGGGTGTGGGACACCAGGGGTGTGGGACACCAGGGGTGTGGGACACCAGGAGTGTGGGACACCAGGGGTGTGGGGGGTGTGAGACACCAGGGGTGTGGGACACCAGGGGTGTGAGACACCAGGGGTGTGGGACACCAGGAGTGGGACACCAGGGGTGGGACACCAGGAGTGTGGGACACCAGGAGTGTGTGGACACCAGGGACACCAGGGGTGTGGGACACCAGGGGTGTGAGACACCAGGAGTGTGAGACACCAGGGGTGTGGGACACCAGGAGTGTGGGACACCAGGGGTGTGAGACACCAGGGTGTGGGACACCAGGAGTGTGGGACACCAGGGGTGTGAGACACCAGGGGTGTGGGACACAGTGTGGGACACCAGGAGTGTGGGACACCAGGGTGTGTGGACACCAGGAGTGTGAGACACCAGGGGTGTGGGACACCAGGAGTGTGTGGACACCAGGAGTGTGGGACACCAGGGGTGTGGGACACCAGGAGTGTGAGACACCAGGAGTGTGGACACCACACCAGGGGTGTGGGACACCAGGAGTGTGGGACACCAGGGGTGTGGGACACAGACACCAGGGGTGTGGGACACCAGGAGTGTGGGACACCAGGGTGTGGACACCAGGGGTGTGGGACACCAGGGGTGTGGGGACACCAGGAGTGTGGGACACCAGGGGTGTGAGACACCAGGAGTGTGGGACACCAGGGGTGTGGGACACCAGGGGTGTGGGACACCAGGAGTGTGAGACACCAGGAGTGTGAGACACCAGGGGTGTGGGACACCAGGGGTGTGGGACACCAGGAGTGTGGGACACCAGGAGTGTGGGACACCAGGGGTGTGGGACACCAGGGGTGTGGGACACCAGGGGTGTGGGACACCAGGAGTGTGGGACACCAGGGGTGTGGGACACCAGGGGTGTGGGACACCAGGAGTGTGAGACACCAGGGGTGTGGGACACCAGGAGTGTGGGACCCAGGGTGTGAGACACCAGGAGTGTGGGACACCAGGGGTGTGGGACACCAGGAGTGTGAGACACCAGAGTGTGGGACCCAGGGGTGTGGGACACCAGACACCAGGAGTGTGGGACACCAGGGTGTGGGACACCAGGGGTGTGGGACACCAGGAGTGTGGGACACCAGGGTGTGGGACACCAGGGACACCAGGGGTGTGGACACCAGGGGTGTGGGACACCAGGGGTGTGGGAGACACCAGGGGTGTGGGACACCAGGGGTGTGGGACACCAGGAGTGTGGGACACCAGGAGTGTGGGACACCAGGACACCATGGGTGTGAGACACCAGGGGTGTGGGGGGTGTGGGACACCAGGGGTGTGGGACACCAGGGGTGTGAGACACCAGGAGTGTGGGACACCAGGGGTGTGGGACACCAGGAGTGTGGGACACCAGGACACCAGGGGTGTGGGACACCAGGGTGTGAGACACCAGGGGTGTGGGACACCAGGGTGTGGGACCACAGGTGTGGGACACCAGGAGGTGTGGGACACCAGGAGTGTGGGACACCAGGACCAGTGTGGGACACCAGGGGTGTGAGACACCAGGGGTGTGGGACACCAGGGGTGTGGGACACCAGGAGTGGGACACCAGGGTGTGGGACACCAGGGGTGTGGGACACCAGGGGTGTGGGACACCAGGGGTCTAGGACAGCAGGGGTGTGGGACACCAGGGGTGTGGGACACCAGTGGTGTGGAACACCAGGGGTGTGGGACACCAGGGGTGTGGGACACCAGGGGTGTGGGACACCAGGGGTGTGGGAGACACCAGGGGTGTGGGACACCAGGAGTGTGGGACACCAGGGGTGTGAGACACCAGGGGTGTGAGACACCAGGGGTGTGGGGACACCAGGGGTGTGGGACACCAGGAGTGTGAGACACCAGGGGTGTGGGACACCAGGGGTGTGGGACACCAGGGGTGTGGGACACCAGGAGTGTGGGACACCAGGGTGTGAGACACCAGGGGGTGTGGGACACCAGGGGTGTGGGACACCAGGAGTGTGGGACACCAGGAGTGTGGGACACCAGGGTGTGGTGTGGGACACCAGGGTGTGAGACACCAGGGGTGTGGGACACCAGGAGTGTGGGACACCAGGAGTGTGGAGGAGTGTGAGACACCAGGAGTGTGGGACACCAGGGGTGTGGGACACCAGGGGTGTGGGACACCAGGGGTGTGGTGGGACACCAGGGGTGTGGGACACCAGGAGTGTGGGACACCAGGGGTGTGGACACCAGGAGTGTGGGACACCAGGGGTGTGGGACACCAGGGGTGTGGGACACCAGGGGTGTGGGACACCAGGGGTGTGGGACACCAGGAGTGTGTGGACACCAGGGGTGTGGGACACCAGGAGTGTGGGACACCAGGGGTGTGGGACACCAGGGGTGTGGGACACCAGGGGTGTGGGACACCAGGGTGTGGTGGGACACCAGGGGTGTGGGACACCAGGGTGTGGGACACCAGGGGTGTGGGACACCAGGGGTGTGGGACACCAGGGGTGTGGGACACCAGGGTGTGTGTGGACACCAGGGTGTGGGACACCAGGGGTGTGGGACACCAGGGTGTGGGACACCAGGAGTGTGGGACACCAGGAGTGTGAGACACCAGGGGTGTGGGACACCAAGAGTGTGGGACACCAAGAGTGTGAGACACCAGGAGTGTGGGACACCAGGGGTGTGGGACACCAGGGGTGTGGGACACCAGGGGTGTGAGACACCAGGGGTGTGAGACACCAGGAGTGTGGGACACCAGGGGTGTGAGACACCAGGAGTGTGGGACACCAGGAGTGTGGGACACCAGGGGTGTGGGACACCAGGGGTGTGGGACACCAGGGGTGTGGGACACCAGGGGTGTGAGACACCAGGGGTGTGGGACACCAGGGTGTGGGACACCAGGGGTGTGGGACACCAGGGGTGTGGGACACCAGGGGTGTGGGACACCAGGGGTGTGGGACACCAGGGGTGTGGGACACCAGGGGTGTGGGACACCAGGGGTGTGGGACACCAGGAGTGTGGGACACCAGGGGTGTGAGACACCAGGGTGTGAGACACCAGGGGTGTGAGACACCAGGGGTGTGAGACACCAGGGGTGTGGGACACCAGGGGTGTGGGACACCAGGGGTGTGAGACACCAGGGGTGTGGGACACCAGGAGTGTGGGACACCAGGGGTGTGGGACACCAGGGTGGTGTGAGTGTGTGGACACCAGGGGTGTGAGACACCAGGGTGTGTGAGACACCAGGAGTGTGAGACACCAGGGTGTGTGGGACACCAGGGGTGTGGGACACCAGGGGTGTGGGACACCAGGAGTGTGGGACACCAGGGGTGTGGGACACCAGGAGTGTGGGACACCAGGGGTGTGGGACACCAGGGGTGTGGGACACCAGGAGTGTGGGACACCAGGAGTGTGGGACACCAGGGGTGTGGGACACCAGGAGTGTGGGACACCAGGAGTGTGGGACACCAGGGGTGTGGGACACCAGGAGTGTGGGACACCAGGGGTGTGGGACACCAGGGGTGTGGGACACCAGGGGTGTGGGACACCAGGGTGTGGGACACCAGGGGTGTGGGACACCAGGGGTGTGGGACACCAGGGGTGTGGGACACCAGGGGTGTGGGACACCAGGGGTGGGACACCAGGGTGTGGGACACCAGGGGTGTGAGACACCAGGGGTGTGGGACACCAGGGGTGTGGGACACCAGGAGTGTGAGACACCAGGGGTGTGGGACACCAGGAGTGTGGGACACCAGGGGTGTGGGACACCAGGGGTGTGGGACACCAGGGGTGTGGGACACCACGTGTGTGGGACACCAGGGGTGTGGGACACCAGGGGTGTGGGACACCAGGGGTGTGGGACACCAGGAGTGTGGGACACCAGGAGTGTGGGACACCAGGGGTGTGAGACACCAGGGGTGTGAGACACCAGGACACCAGGAGTGTGGGACACCAGGGGTGTGGGACACCAGGAGTGTGAGACACCAGGGGTGTGGGACACCAGGGTGTGGGACACCAGGGTGTGGGACACCAGGAGTGTGGGACACCAGGGGTGTGGGACACCAGGAGTGTGTGGGACACCAGGAGTGTGAGACACCAGGGGTGTGGGACACCAGGGTGTGGGACACCAGGGGTGTGGGACACCAGGGGTGTGGGACACCAGGAGTGTGGGACACCAGGGGTGTGGGACACCAGGGGTGTGGACACCAGGGGTGTGGGACACCAGGGGTGTGGGACACCAGGGGTGTGGGACACCAGGAGTGTGGGACACCAGGGTGTGGGACACCAGGGGTGTGGGACACCAGGGGTGTGACACCAGGACACCAGTGTGGGACACCAGGGGTGTGGGACACCAGGGGTGTGGGACACCAGGGGTGTGGGACACCAGGAGTGTGGGACACCAGGGGTGTGGGACACCAGGGTGTGTGTGGACACCAGGGTGTGTGTGGGACACCAGGGGTGTGGGACACCAGGGGTGTGGGACACCAGGGGTGTGGGACACCAGGGGTGTGGGACACCAGGGGTGTGGGACACCAGGGGTGTGGGACACCAGGGGTGTGAGACACCAGGGGTGTGGGACACCAGGGGTGTGGGACACCAGGGGTGTGGGACACCAGGGGTGTGGGACACCAGGGGTGTGGGACACCAGGGGTGTGGGACACCAGGGGTGTGGGACACCAGGGGTGTGGACACCAGACACCAGGGTGTGGGACACCAGGGGTGTGGGACACCAGGGGTGTGGGACACCAGGGGTGTGGGACACCCGGGGTGTGGGACACCAGGGGTGTGGGACACCAGGGGTGTGGGACACCAGGGGTGTGGGACACCAGGGTGTGGGACACCAGGGTGTGGGACACCAGGAGTGTGGGACACCAGGGGTGTGGACACCAGGGGTGTGGGACACCAGGGGTGTGGGACACCAGGGGTGTGGGACACCAGGGGTGTGGGACACCAGGAGTGTGGGACACCAGGACACCAGGGGTGTGGGACACCAGGGGTGTGGGACACCAGGGGTGTGGGACACCAGGGGTGTGGGACACCAGGGGTGTGGGACACCAGGAGTGTGGGACACCAGGGGTGTGGGACACCAGGAGTGTGGGACACCAGGAGTGTGGGACACCAGGGGTGTGGGACACCAGGGGTGTGGGACACCAGGGGTGTGGGACACCACGGGTGTGAGACACCAGGTGTGTGGGACACCAGGGGTGTGGGACACCAGGAGTGTGGGACACCAGGGGTGTGGGACACCAGGAGTGTGGGACACCAGGGGTGTGGGACACCAGGGGTGTGGGACATCAGGGGTGTGGGACACCAGGGGTGTGGGACACCAGACACCAGGGGTGTGGGACACCAGGGGTGTGGGACACCAGGGGTGTGGGACACCAGGGGTGTGGGACACCAGGAGTGTGGGGGGTGTGGGACACCAGGGGTGTGGGACACCAGGGGTGTGGGACACCAGGGGTGTGGGACACCAGGGGTGTGGGACACCAGGGTGTGGGACACCAGGGGTGTGGGACACCAGACACCAGGGGTGTGGGACACCAGGGGTGTGGGACACCAGGAGTGTGGGACACCAGGGGTGTGGGACACCAGGGGTGTGGGACACCAGGGGTGTGGGACACCAGGGGTGTGGGACACCAGGGGTGTGGGACACCAGGAGTGTGGGACACCAGGAGTGTGGGACACCAGGGGTGTGGGACACCAGGAGTGTGGGACACCAGGGGTGTGGGACACCAGGGGTGTGGGACACCAGGGGTGTGGGACACCAGGGGTGTGGGACACCAGGGGTGTGGGACACCAGGGGTGTGGGACACCAGGGGTGTGGGACACCAGGGGTGTGGGACACCAGGGGTGTGGGACACCAGGGGTGTGGGACACCAGGGGTGTGGGACACCAGGGGTGTGGGACACCAGGGGTGTGGGACACCAGGGGTGTGGGACACCAGGGGTGTGGGACACCAGGAGTGTGGGACACCAGACACCAGGGGTGTGGGACACCAGGGGTGTGGGACACCAGGGGTGTGGGACACCAGGGGTGTGGGACACCAGGGGTGTGGGACACCAGGGGTGTGGGACACCAGGGGTGTGGGACACCAGGGGTGTGGGACACCAGGAGTGTGGGACACCAGGGGTGTGGGACACCAGGGGTGTGGGACACCAGGGTGTGGGACACCAGGGGTGTGGGACACCAGGGTGTGGGACACCAGGGGTGTGGGACACCAGGGGTGTGGGACACCAGGGGTGTGGGACACCAGGGGTGTGGGACACCAGGGTGTGGGACACCAGGGGTGTGGGACACCAGGGGTCAGGGACACCAGGGGTGTGGGACACCAGGGGTGTGGGACACCAGGGGTGTGGGACACCAGGGGTGTGAGACACCAGGGGTGTGGGACACCAGGGGTGTGGGACACCAGGGTGTCAGACACCATGTAGTCCGCTGCAATACATCAAAGTATTATCTTGTCCGCGAGACAGAACAGCGGGAGATACACTTCTCACAGCACTCTTGAGCACCTCTGGCACACACACTATACCTCAGCACACACACTATACCTCAGCACACACACTATACCTCAGCACACACACTATACCTCAGCACACACACTATACCTCAGCACACACACTATACCTCAGCACACACACTATACCTCAGCACACACACTATACCTCAGCACACACACTATACCTCAGCACACACACTATACCTCAGCACACACACTATACCTCAGCACACACACTATACCTCAGCACACACACTATACCTCAGCACACACACTATACCTCAGCACACACACTATACCTCAGCACACACACTATACCTCAGCACACACACTATACCTCAGCACACACACTATACCTCAGCACACACACTATACCTCAGCACACACACTATACCTCAGCACACACACTATACCTCAGCACACACACACTATACCTCAGCACACACACTATACCTCAGCACACACACTATACCTCAGCACACACACTATACCTCAGCACACACACTATACCTCAGCACACACACTATACCTCAGCACACACACTATACCTCAGCACACACACTATACCTCAGCACACACACTATACCTCAGCACACACACTATACCTCAGCACACACACTATACCTCAGCACACACACTATACCTCAGCACACACACTATACCTCAGCACACACACACTACTACCTCAGCACACACACTATACCTCAGCACACACACTATACCTCAGCACACACACACTATACCTCAGCACACACACTATACCTCAGCACACACACTATACCTCAGCACACACACTATACCTCAGCACACACACTATACCTCAGCACACACACTATACCTCAGCACACACACTATACCTCAGCACACACACTATACCTCAGCACACACACTATACCTCAGCACACACACTATACCTCAGCACACACACTATACCTCAGCACACACACTATACCTCAGCACACACACTATACCTCAGCACACACACTATACCTCAGCACACACACTATACCTCAGCACACACACTATACCTCAGCACACACACACTATACCTCAGCACACACACTATACCTCAGCACACACACTACTATACCTCAGCACACACACTATACCTCAGCACACACACTATACCTCAGCACACACACACTATACCTCAGCACACACACTATACCTCAGCACACACACACTATACCTCAGCACACACACTATACCTCAGCACACACACATACCTCAGCACACACACTATACCTCAGCACACACACTATACCTCAGCACACACACTATACCTCAGCACACACACACTATACCTCAGCACACACACTATACCTCAGCACACACACTATACCTCAGCACACACACTATACCTCAGCACACACACTATACCTCAGCACACACACTATACCTCAGCACACACACTATACCTCAGCACACACACTATACCTCAGCACACACACTATACCTCAGCACACACACACTATACCTCAGCACACACACTATACCTCAGCACACACACTATACCTCAGCACACACACTATACCTCAGCACACACACTATACCTCAGCACACACACTATACCTCAGCACACACACTATACCTCAGCACACACACTATACCTCAGCACACACACTATACCTCAGCACACACACACTATACCTCAGCACACACACTATACCTCAGCACACACACATACCTCAGCACACACACTATACCTCAGCACACACACTATACCTCAGCACACACACACTATACCTCAGCACACACACTATACCTCAGCACACACACTATACCTCAGCACACACACTATACCTCAGCACACACACTACCTATACCTCAGCACACACACACTATACCTCAGCACACACACTATACCTCAGCACACACACTATACCTCAGCACACACACTATACCTCAGCACACACACTATACCTCAGCACACACACTATACCTCAGCACACACACTATACCTCAGCACACACACTATACCTCAGCACACACACTATACCTCAGCACACACACTATACCTCAGCACACACATACCTCATACACACTATACCTCAGCACACACACTATACCTCAGCACACACACACTATACCTCAGCACACACACACTATACCTCAGCACACACACTATACCTCAGCACACACACTATACCTCAGCACACACACACTATACCTCAGCACACACACACTATACCTCAGCACACACACTATACCTCAGCACACACACACACTATACCTCAGCACACACACACTATACCTCAGCACACACACACTATACCTCAGCACACACACTATACCTCAGCACACACACTATACCTCAGCACACACACTATACCTCAGCACACACACTATACCTCAGCACACACACTATACCTCAGCACACACACTATACCTCAGCACACACACTATACCTCAGCACACACACTATACCTCAACACACACACTATACCTCAGCACACACTCAGTATACCTCAGCACACACTCTATACCACAGCAGACACACACTATACCTCAGCACACACACTATACCTCAGCACACACACTATACCTCAGCACACACACTATACCTCAGCACACACACCTATACCTCATACCTCAGCACACACACTATACCTCAGCACACACACTATACCTCAGCACACACACTATACCTCAGCACACACACTATACCTCAGCACACACACACTATACCTCAGCACACACACAGCACACACACTATACCTCAGCACACACACTATACCTCAGCACACACACTATACCTCAGCACACACACTATACCTCAGCACACACACTATACCTCAGCACACACACTATACCTCAGCACTATACCTCAGCACACACACACTATACCTCAGCACACACACTATACCTCAGCACACACACACTATACCTCAGCACACACACTATACCTCAGCACACACACTATACCTCAGCACACACACTATACCTCAGCACACACACTATACCTCAGCACACACACTATACCTCAGCACACACACTATACCTCAGCACACACACTATACCTCAGCACACACACTATACCTCAGCACACACACTATACCTCAGCACACACACTATACCTATATACCTCAGCACACACACTATACCTCAGCACACACACTATACCTCAGCAAACACACTATACCTCAGCACACACACACTATACCTCAGCACACACACTATACCTCAGCACACACACTATACCTCAGCACACACACTATACCTCAGCACACACACTATACATCAGCACACACACTATACCTCAGCACACACACACTATACCTCAGCACACACACACTATACCTCTGCACACACTTTATATCTCAACACACACACTATACCTCAGCACACACACTATACTTCAGCACACACATTATACCTCAGCACACACACTATACCTCAGCACACACACTATACCTCAGCACACACACTATTCCTCAGCACACACACTATACCTCAGCACACACACTATACCTCAGCACACACACTATACCTTAGCACACACACTATACCTCAGCACACACACACTATACCTCAGCACACACACTATACCTCAGCACACACACTATACCTCAGCACACACACTATACCTCAGCACACACACTATACCTCAGCACACACACACTATACCTCAGCACACACACTATACCTCAGCACACACACTATACCTTAGCACACACACTATACCTCAGCACACACACACTATTCCTCAGCACACATAATATACCTCAGCACACACACACACTATACCTCAGCACACACACTATACCTCAGCACACACACTATACCTCAGCACACACACTATACCTCAGCACACACACTATACCTCAGCACACACACTATACCTCAACACACACACTATACCTCAGCACACACACCATACCTCAACACACACACTATACCTCAGCACACACACTATACCTCAGCACACACACTATACCTCAGCACACACACTATACCTCAGCACACACACACTATACCTCAGCACACACACTATACCTCAGCACACACACTATACCTCAGCACACACACTATACCTCAGCACACACACACTATACCTCAGCACACACACACTATACCTCAGCACACACACACTATACCTCAGCACACACACCTCAGCACACACACTATACCTCAGCACACACACACTATACCTCAGCACACACACTATACCTCAGCACACACACTATACCTCAGCACACACACACTATACCTCAGCACACACACTATACCTCAGCACACACACTATACCTCAGCACACACACTATACCTCAGCACACACACTATACCTCAGCACACACACTATACCTCAGCACACACACTATACCTATACCTCAGCACACACACACTATACCTCAGCACACACACACACTATACCTCAGCACACACACACTATACCTCAGCACACACACTATACCTCAGCACACACACTATACCTCAGCACACACACTATACCTCAGCACACACACTATACCTCAGCACACACACACTATACAGCTCAGCATACACACACACACTATACCTCAGCACACACACACTATACCTCAGCACACACACACTATACCTCAGCACACACACTATACCTATACCTCAGCACACACACACTATACCTCAGCACACACACTATACCTCAGCACACACACAATACCTCAGCACAAACACAATACCTCAGCACACACACAATACCTCAGCACACACACACTATACCTCAGCACACACACACTATACCTCAGCACACACACTATACCTCAGCACACACACAATACCTCAGCACACACACACTATACCTCAGCACACACACTATACCTCAGCACACACACTATACCTCAGCACACACACTATACCTCAGCACACACACACTATACCTCAGCACACACACTATACCTCAGCACACACACTATACCTCAGCACACACACACTATACCTCAGCACACACACTATACCTCAGCACACACACACTATACCTCAGCACACACACTATACCTCAGCACACACACTATACCTCAGCACACACACTATACCTCAGCACACACACACTATACCTCAGCACACACACTATACCTCAGCACACACACACTATACCTCAGCACACACACTATACCTCAGCACACACACTATACCTCAGCACACACACACTATACCTCAGCACACACACTATACCTCAGCACACACACTATACCTCAGCACACACACACTATACCTCAGCACACACACTATACCTCAGCACACACACTATACCTCAGCACACACACTATACCTCAGCACACACACTATACCTCAGCACACACACTATACCTCAGCACACACACTATACCTCAGCACACACACTATACCTCAGCACACACACTATACCTCAGCACACACACTATACCTCAGCACACACACTATACCTCAGCACACACACTATACCTCAGCACACACACACTATACCTCAGCACACACACACTATACCTCAGCACACACACTATACCTCAGCACACACACTATACCTCAGCACACACACTATACCTCAGCACACACACACTATACCTCAGCACACACACTATACCTCAGCACACACACACTATACCTCAGCACACACACACTATACCTCAGCACACACACACTATACCTCAGCACACACACTATACCTCAGCACACACACTATACCTCAGCACACACACTATACCTCAGCACACACACACTATACCTCAGCACACACACTATACCTCAGCACACACACTATACCTCAGCACACACACTATACCTCAGCACACACACTATACCTCAGCACACACACTATACCTCAGCACACACACTATACCTCAGCACACACACTATACCTCAGCACACACACTATACCTCAGCACACACACTATACCTCAGCACACACACTATACCTCAGCACACACACTATACCTCAGCACACACACTATACCTCAGCACACACACTATACCTCAGCACACACACTATACCTCAGCACACACACTATACCTCAGCACACACACTATACCTCAGCACACACACTATACCTCAGCACACACACTATACCTCAGCACACACACTATACCTCAGCACACACACTATACCTCAGCACACACACTATACCTCAGCACACACACTATACCTCAGCACACACACTATACCTCAGCACACACACTATACCTCAGCACACACACTATACCTCAGCACACACACTATACCTCAGCACACACACTATACCTCAGCACACACACTATACCTCAGCACACACACTATACCTCAGCACACACACTATACCTCAGCACACACACTATACCTCAGCACACACACTATACCTCAGCACACACACACACACACTATACCTCAGCACACACACACACTATACCTCAGCACACACACACACACTATACCTCAGCACACACACTATACCTCAGCACACACACTATACCTCAGCACACACACTATACCTCAGCACACACACACTATACCACAGCACACACACTATACCACAGCACACACACTATACCTCAGCACACACACTATACCTCAGCACACACACTATACCTCAGCACACACACACTATACCTCAGCACACACACTATACCTCAGCACACACACTATACCTCAGCACACACACTATACCTCAGCACACACACTATACCTCAGCACACACACTATACCTCAGCACACACACTATACCTCAGCACACACACTATACCTCAGCACACACACTATACCTCAGCACACACACTATACCTCAGCACACACACAATACCTCAGCACACACACAATACCTCAACACACACACTATACCTCAGCACACACACTATGCCTCAGCACACACACTGTACCTCAGCACACAAACACACTATTCCTCAGCACACACACTATACCTCAACACACACTATACCTCAGCACACACACACTATACCTCAGCACACACACACTATTCCTCAGCACACACACTATACCTCAGCACACACACTATACCTCAGCACACACACTATACCTCAGCACACACACTATACCTCAGCACACACACTATACCTCATCACACACACTATACCTCAGCACACACACTATACCTCAGCACACACACTATACCTCAGCACACACACTATACCTCAGCACACACACTATACCTCAGCACACACACTATA
This sequence comes from Procambarus clarkii, assembly GCF_020424385.1. Classification (NCBI taxonomy): domain Eukaryota; kingdom Metazoa; phylum Arthropoda; class Malacostraca; order Decapoda; family Cambaridae; genus Procambarus; species Procambarus clarkii. The sequence goes on along the minus strand of NW_025562080.1, from coordinate 8,577 downwards.
CCTCAGCACACACACACTATACCTCAGCACACACACACTATACCTCAGCACACACACACTATACCTCAGCACACACACTATAGCTCAGCACACACACTATACCTCAGCACACACACTATACCTCAGCACACACACTATACCTCAGCACACACACACTATACCTCAGCACACACACACTATACCTCAGCACACACACACTATACCTCAGCACACACACTATACCTCAGCACACACACTATACCTCATACCTCAGCACACACACTATACCTCAGCACACACACTATACCTCAGCACACACACTATACCTCAGCACACACACTATACCTCAGCACACACACACCTATACCTCAGCACACACACTATACCTATACCTATAGCTCACACACACACACTACCTCAGCACACACACAACTATACCTCAGCACACACACTATACCTCAGCACACACACTATACCTCAGCACACACACTATACCTCAGCACACACACTATACCTCAGCACACACTATACCTCAGCACACACACTATACCTCAGCACACACACATACCTCAGCACACACACTATACCTCAGCACACACACTATACCTCATACACACACTATACCTCAGCACACACACTATACCTCAGCACACACACACTATACCTCATATACCTCAGCACACACACACTATACCTCAGCACACACACTATACCTCAGCACACACACTATACCTCAGCACACACACTATACCTATACCTCAGCACACACACATACCTATACCTCAGCACACACACTATACCTCAGCACACACACACTATACCTCAGCACACACACTATACCTCAGCACACACACTATACCTCAGCACACACACTATACCTCAGCACACATACTGTACCTCAGCACACACACACTATACCTCAGCACACACACTATACCTCAGCACACACACTATACCTCAGCACACACACTATACCTCAGCACACACACTATACCTCAGCACACACACTATACCTCAGCACACACACTATACCTCAGCACATACCTATACCACACACACACTATACCTCAGCACACACACTATACCTCAGCACACACACTATACCTCAGCACACACACTATACCTCAGCACACACACTATACCTCAGCACACACACTATACCTCAGCACACACACTATACCTCAGCACACACACTATACCTCAGCACACACACTATACCTCAGCACACACACTATACCTCAGCACACACACTATACCTCAGCACACACACTATACCTCAGCACACACACTATACCTCAGCACACACACAATATACCTCAGCACACACACACTATACCTCTGCACACACACTATACCTCAGCACACACACTATACCTCAGCACACACACTATACCTCAGCACACACACTATACCTCAGCACACACACTATACCTCAGCACACACACTATACCTCAGCACACACACACTATACCTCAGCACACACACTATACCTCAGCACACACACTATACCTCAGCACACACACTATACCTCAGCACACACACTATACCTCAGCACACACACTATACCTCAGCACACACACTATACCTCAGCACACACACTATACCTCAGCACACACACTATACCTCAGCACACACACTATACCTCAGCACACACACTATACCTCAGCACACACACTATACCTCAGCACACACACTATACCTCAGCACACACACACTATACCTCAGCACACACACATACCTCAGCACACACACTATACCTCAGCACACACACTATACCTCAGCACACACACTATACCTCAGCACACACACTATACCTCAGCACACACACTATACCTCAGCACACACACACTATACCTCAGCACACACACTATACCTCAGCACACACACACTATACCTCAGCACACACACTATACCTCAGCACACACACACTATACCTCAGCACACACACCTACTATACCTCAGCACACACACTATACCTCAGCACACACACTATACCTCAGCACACACACTATACCTCAGCACACACACTATACTATACCAGCACACACACACTATACCTCAGCACACACACTATACCTCAGCACACACACTATACCTCAGCACACACACTATACCTCAGCACACACACACTATACCTCAGCACACACACACTATACCTCAGCACACACACTATACCTCAGCACACACACACTATACCTCAGCACACACACACTATACCTCAACACACACACTATACCTCAGCACACACACTATACCTCAGCACACACACTATACCTCAGCACACACACACTATACCTCAGCACACACACACTATACCTCAGCACACACACACTATACCTCAGCACACACACACTATACCTCAGCACACACACTATACCTCAGCACACACACTATACCTCAGCACACACACACTATACCTCAGCACACACACTATACCTCAGCACACACACTATACCTCAGCACACACTATACCTCAGCACACACACTATACCTCAGCACACACACTATACCTCAGCACACACACACTATACCTCAGCACACACACTATACCTCAGCACACACACTATACCTCAGCACACACACACTATACCTCAGCACACACACACTATACCTCAGCACACACACACTATACCTCAGCACACACACTATACCTCAGCACACACACTATACCTCAGCACACACACACTATACCTCAGCACACACACTATACCTCAGCACACACACTATACCTCACACACACACTATACCTCAGCACACACACACTATACCTCAGCACACACACTATACCTCAGCACACACACACATACCTCAGCACACACACTATACCTCAGCACACACACTATACCTCAGCAAACACAGTATACGTCAACACACACAATATACCTCAGCACACACACTATACCTCAGCACACACACTATACCTCAGCACACACACTATACCTCAGCACACACACTATACCTCAGCACACACACTATACCTCAGCACACACACACACTATACCTCAGCACACACACTATACCTCAGCACACACACTATACCTCAGCACACACACACTATACCTCAGCACACACACACTATACCTCAGCACACACACTATACCTCAGCACACACACTATACCTCAGCACACACACACTATACCTCAGCACACACACTATACCTCAGCACACACACACTATACCTCAGCACACACACTATACCTCAGCACACACACTATACCTCAGCACACACACTATACCTCAGCACACACACTATACCTCAGCACACACACACTATACCTCAGCACACACACACTATACCTCAGCACACACACTATACCTCAGCACACACACACTATACCTCAGCACACACTATACCTCAGCACACACTATACCTCACACACTATACCTCAGCACACACACTATACCTCAGCACACACACACTATACCTCAGCACACACACACTATACCTCAGCACACACACACTATACCTCAGCACACACACACTATACCTCAGCACACACACACACTATACCTCAGCACACACACACTATACCTCAGCACACACACACTATACCTCAGCACACACACACTATACCTCAGCACACACACACTATACCTCAGCACACACACTATACCTCAGCACACACACACACTATACTTCAGCACACACACACTATACCTCAGCACACACACACTATACCTCAGCACACACACACCTCAGCACACACACTATACCTCAGCACACACTATACCTCAGCACACACACACTATACCTCAGCACACACACACTATACCTCAGCACACACACACTATACCTCAGCACACACACACTATACCTCAGCACACACACCTCAGCACACACACTATACCTCAGCACACACACACACTATACCTCAGCACACACACACTATACCTCAGCACACACACACTATACCTCAGCACACACACACTATACCTCAGCACACACACACCTCAGCACACACACTATACCTCAGCACACACACACTATACCTCAGCACACACACACTATACCTCAGCACACACACACTATACCTCAGCACACACACACTATACCTCAGCACACACACACACTATACCTCAGCACACACTATACACACACACTATACCTCAGCACACACACACTATACCTCAGCACACACACACCTCACTATACCTCAGCACACACACACACCTATATACCTCAGCACACACACACTATACCTCAGCACACACACTATACCTCAGCACACACTATACCTCAGCACACACACTATACCTCAGCACACACACTATACCTCAGCACACACACATACCTATACCTCAGCACACACCCTATACCTCAGCACACACTATACCTCAGCACACACACACTATTCCTCAGCACACACACTATACCTCAGCACACACACTATACTTCAGCACACACACAATCATACCTCAGCACACACACTATACTTCAGCACACACACAATATACCTCAGCACACACACACTATACCTCAGCACACACACTATACCTCAGCACACACACAATATACCTCAGCACACACACTATACCTCAGCACACACACACTATACCTCAGCACACACTATACCTCAGCACACACACACTATACCTCAGCACACACTGTCTTCCCCTCAGCATAACAAATAGTGATGAAAATTAAAATCTTGGAAAAGATTAAAAAGAGTGAATGAATAAAGAGGTCATTAGGAAGGAGGTAGAGAGGGGAAGGAGGTGGAACAGCACAGAGGAATGGTGTGGTAGGAGAGAAGTAGGAGGAGAGGCAGTGAAAGGAAAGTAGAAAGATTGAAGACTTGGATGAAGGGTAGACTAAGTGAGAGTGGGTGGAAGAAGAGGTAGAGCTGCCACCCTAAATTTAAATATTTTAATAAATCTTTTTTGTTCCCTAGTTATCTCCACGATGATAACTCACGGCAAGATCTTCCACTTTAATAAGCATCTTCATCTGTGGCCTTCACTCTATTGTTAAAACAGCGTGACTAGGCCCTCTGGAGACTCCTGGGAGACCAAAGGTGTCATGCCTGGAGACGACTGGTATTTGTTGATGCTTGAAAGTCCTTGTAAGCACTTGCATCATTGTCTTCTGCCTAACCCTCCTGCAGTTTGTTTATTTAATCAGTACTTTTCAGTACTTTATTCTGATTTCTCTAGTGTGTTCTCGATGACAGTGCTGGGATTACTGGCTAGCATCACTAGCTAGGCTATTGCTATGTTATTGGTAGTTACGCAGTGAACACCGCTGTTGTAACTTTAATGACACTACTGACTCTCGATTGAGTTCACCCTGCAGCCCGTCCTCCAAAAATGGGGTGGTAAATGTAAGGAGACAAATAAGTGCAATTATGTACTATTCATAGCAGTTAGGAATTGTACTTATTTTCACTTAGTATTAAATCGTACTGTCAATATATTGTGAATATTTGAATTTACCCAAAAAAACTGAATAGAAAACCACAACCTCACCTAACCGTCTTAGTTTTTGAAGATAATAATTTTATTGCTTTTTAATTACAATTAGTACTTAACCTATAGCTATATTGATATTACAGTTTTATAAAACTAATAAAACAAAACTAAAATGTATCAATAAATTGTAAAATAACTCAGGATATTTTAAAATTTTGTATAAAATCTATATTGTTTAATAAACCAGAAAAAAAATTCTTGATATTTAAAACTTGTGTATTGCAAATTGAAATTGAAAATTTCATCCTAAAATTCTGTGTGACTTAACAGAAAACGAGGGGAATTAAATCGGGGGAGGGAGTTGGGTAAATGTAACAGCCCCATAAGTGCAATTATGCACTGGTTATGCAGCCCGTCCTCCAAAAATGGGGTGGTAAATGTAAGGAGACAAATAAATGCAATTATGTACTGTTCATAGCAGTTAGGAATTGTACTTATTTTCACTTAGTATTAACACCCTGAGTGCACTCCTCACTCTCGTCCTACATGTGACACACTTGTCATGCCAGTGATTTGTGTTAATTATTGAGCAGGATAAATGCAAACGTTTATTTCTCTATTGTATTGTTAAAGTTATCCGTTAATGTCTTGAGTGTTGGAGCAGAGAGGGCGGGTCCCTTCTCTGGACTCTTTTGTTTACATGTGATCAGCTGGACACTTGGTCTTCCCCGTACCAGGAGGAACTATAATAATGTTTCTATAATAATATTGACTATGAAAAACTATATTAATAATAATATATTGGAGAAACTTAAAAAAGAAACTTTAGTAATGAAACTATAATAATATGAAACTATAATATATTAATAAGTATATATAGGAGAAACTATAATATATTAATAATAAAGGGGTGTACTACCTCTGGTGCAATTGTAGGGACCCACAGCCTCAGAGAAGGGAACACAGAACATTCAGGGAAAAACTTGCCATTTAACTCTGAAGACGAAAGAGTGTTCGCTTCTTCTACCACCCCCCCCCCCCTTATTTTTATTATGGTGTACACTTTATTATGCCAGGTTATACAGTTACATATCTGATTTTATACAAAAAATAAACATTAAGAGGACACAAGAAAAAGTTCGCTTCCTAGAGGCTGTAGATTTCCTGGAACTCCTCCGACACCGGGCAGGAACCGAGTATGCAGCGGGCATTCCCCCTCTGGACCGCGACACTGAGGCGCTGAAAGAGAAAACATGCCGCTCTAGGGTCTCTTGTGGTGTCAATGAGCTTGGAACCAAGATCCTTAAGAAACCTTCTTGCACTCTCTCCCCATGGACCTAGGGTCTCAGACCCTATTGGAACGAAGTTGTACCGATGATCTAATTGCCTGTACTTGGCTGACTTGTCTCTTTCTCTGCGTGTCGCCGCGGTTCCTGCTGTGCCGGCAGAGAGGTTGATGTATGTGGTTGCCAGGGTGGATACACAAGTATAGTCCCATGCCAACTGTCAGCCACCCTTCCACGGTCGCAGTGTGATTCCGTGTGGTCGGCCGGCAAAGCTAACAGAGTCACGGTTCAGTAGGTTGCGGGGCTCTCTCTCCGCTGGACACTGAGCAGAGGCAAGGCTTCTTTTAATGATGTCATTGACTTCGTCGTGTCTAGTGTGCCAACCACCAGATTTTCCACAGTTAATAATGATATATAATAATAATAATATATAGGAGAAACTATAATAATCAAACTGTAATAATATGAAACTATAATATATTAATCAGTATAAATAGGAGAAACTATAATAATAGAGAGGATTATAATAATGTATAAATTACATTCTGAGCATCTTGGGATTGTGCTAATGTTGTATTATTGGTATACATGTAAATATGTTTGATATAAGCACAAAATTAACTGAATTTCATATACACTAAGAGTTACATTGATCACTGACCTTTAATGTATTGACCTAATTGCCAGAAATTTGGAATGGCTGTGGGGATAGTAATAGTAACAACCTAAAATAGAATTCGAAACAATGGGTATAAATTGCAAAATTTTAGATTTAGGAAAGACCTGGGTAAATACTGGTTCGGTAAAAGGGTTGTTGATTTGTGGAACCAATTACCGTGTACCATTATAGAAGTAGGGTCCTTTGATTGTTCTAAGCGTAGGTTAGACATATATTTGATTGAGATTGGATTGGTATAAATAACAGCTGCCTCTTCTGGGCCAATAGGTCTTTTGCAGTTACCTTCATTCTTATGTTCTTAACCATCTTTCTCCAGTTTTAAGCAAATTATATATATATATATATATATATATATATATATATATATATATATATATATATATATATATGCAAACAAGCCTGAATGGTCCCCAGGACTATATACAACATTGTTGTATATAGTCCTGGGGACCATTCAGGCTTGTTCGCATTTGTGTTCCTCACGTGTTGCCCCAAAGAATGAGGTGATTTGATAAAATGCTATGCCCAAGATTACCATCTGAGTGCCGGCGGGGAAGTGGTTCAAATAGCTTAGGCTATCACTTCCTTCTGTCCGGTCGTGATGGTCAAGCGGATTAAGGCGTCCCTGTACATACCAGTTGCGTTGCTCCTGGCAGTATGGGTTCGAGTCACTTCTAGGGTGTGAGTTTTCAGTTATATATATATATATATATATATATATATATATATATATATATATATATATATATATAATATATATATATATATATATATTAGTATATTTTGGTAGCAGTCTTTCCTGTAGACATATATTATTAAATATGACCGAAAAAGTAAGATTAATAATTCTAACACGAATTTTCTCAATCTTTCGTACATTACGCTTCACTGTTGGAGGTAAATCAAAAATCACTTCTCCAAAATTCATTTTTATTTCTAGTCTGACGCGACACGGGCGCGTTTCGTAAAACTTATTACATTTTCAAAGACTTCTCAAATACACAACTGATTAGAACTTACGTCTCTCAGAGAGACGTAACATGTTCGAGGTGGCAGCCGTAGCAGTCGGGTCGTGCAGGGGTTGGGTCCCACATTTGTGCCCATTCAACAAGGATAACAGTGCCTGAGGAAGTCAAGAATCGACTCATGTCTGTGTTAATACCTGCTGAAGACTCTTAGTGGGTCGAGGAAGCCTACCTCTCCAGCAGTGCAACAGAATCAAC
>NW_025562079.1:0-26708 GCF_020424385.1 Procambarus clarkii | reverse complement strand
TTCCCTTACCTGGAAAAAATAAAGACTATCTCTGACCACTTCATCTACTCTCCTAGAGCTTATCATGACCTCGTGCCACTTTAGAATAAAGTGGTCCCTTGATTTTTGTCTTCACTGTATTTCCATGAACTGATGTTCTTGGCGATCCTCAAGGAACCTGGTAAGCAAGCTTCATACTTTCTCAAGGGCAAGATTCTTTGTTTTTTCAGTCTAGATGTTAGATCTTGGAAATTGCAAGTTCCCTGCCATTATAATATTACTGTAAGACTAATAATCATAATCATAATAATAATAGTAATATTAATAGAGAAAATTTGTAGGAGCAGTGACGATAGTTCGAACCTATGCAGTGGGTGTTCCCACACACACGCTTCTAGCGACTGGACCCCCGACATGGTATAAGGATTGCAACCTGGAGTTCTACTGAACCCACAAGGATGTCCTGAGGCTTCTACTGAAGCTGGACCAGGATTTTCACACAATCCCACCCCACTGCACTCTGGCTCTATCATCTAGGACTTGTTCTACCTCTGATGCTCCTCTTTCAATACACAGAGTAATTACACTAACGTGACTGCATATAATCTGTAGGATTTCACTAGAAGTGTGTGAGAAACACCCACCACCGCATAGGTTTAAACCCTCATCACTGCTCCTACAGAGGTTCTCATTGATGCAATCATGTTAATGTGATTACTCTGTTGTTATAATAATAATAATAAGAATACTAATTAATAATAATAATAACAATAATATATACAATATTATACCCAGGATACAGTATTAAAATAAATTGCTAACAAAGACTTATCATAAGGATTACAGACAAAAAACCAGCGTTGAATGTAATGAAACGCCATTTTTGGGTGAGACCCAGAGGCTCCCCGGAGCTTTACCGGCTGATATGCTAATGTCAGACTTTGGCATCAGTCATGTGTATGGAGTTCTAGGGCCTACCGGGGACCACGAGCCAGAACCTGGCCCCCTCAGAGAGGCAAGGGGAGCAATGGCCTATAGAAACCCCCGTGTGGTTGGAAGCATTCTATGTCTGCCATCGACCGGGTCAAGCATCCAGAAAGGTAAGCATTCCAAAAAAACCCCTATTCTGGTGAAAATTGCTACCTAAGCCGCACTAGTGAATAGAACTCTTCAACAGGAAACAAGGAAACTAGTATGACTTCATACGTCACCGCCGCGCGCGCTGTCTGCGCAGCTCCCCCCTCCCCGGGAGGGGGAAGGGGGAGCCCCAGACCTCCCACGCCGGCTATCCACCCATCAGTTCTGAGGCTGGATGTCAAAACACGCGAAAAACGCCGACCGGAGGGAGGGAGGGTTTCCGGGGAGCCTCCGGGTCTCACCCAGAAAATGGCGTTTCATTACATTCAACGCTGGTTTTCTGGGGGGAGCCCCGTCGGCTCCCGGAGCTAACTACCCACAGAGGAAGGTCAAAGGGACAAAACCGGGAGGCGGACACCACGCACCCCCCAAGGAGGCGAGACAACCGGCAGCAAACGCCAACCCAAGGCGCCACAGCCCCGAAAAATCCCGGGAACAACACGAGAACCACGAGCAGCAAGGCCCCTGCACGAACACCAAAAATCCATGCCTGAAAGACTGCAAGGCCACGTCGCCCAGACGGCAGCGAGAGCAGCGAAGCCACGAACGCCACAGGCATGAGGGAAGAACACAGGCAGCTTAGCCACAAGAACACGGCTGACCACCACGGGACACCATCACCCGCGAACCGGGAAGAACAGAACCGGATCAACGCAAAACGCGCTCCGGACCCAGGCACTACCAACCGAGGAGAAGACAGAGCACGCTGACCAGAGACCAGGATGGTGCAAGCGGCGCACGAACAGGCCGGAGGTGAAATGACGCACAAGACAGCTGACTAACGGTGCAGAAGCAACACCAAGACCGAGCAAGCTGAAGCACCGACAGTATGTGGCAAGACGACGGCCCCAACTCCCACAGAAAACCAAGCCGAGAGTAAACCAAGCTAACAAGAGGAACCACTAAGAAGGGACAGGAAAGGAAGGACCGCCAAAATACCCCATACTGCCGCACACGCAGGTGGACACCTACCCGAAGCCAAAAGAGGCGACAGTACAAGACAACCCCAGGCTCCCACTAGACCAAGCCGAGAGCAAACAAAGCTAACAAGAGGAACCACCTAAGAAGGACAGGAAAAGGAAGGACCGCCAAAATACCCATACTGCTGCCGCCAAGAGAAGCAGCAGCCCCCACCCAGCCGACCAGGAAAAAGAGGCAGAACATAAGGCCCCAACAAGCCCCCCCGAGCCCAGAAAAAGGCGGAGCCACAAGAAGATCTCGGGCGCGACCACCGAAACCCAGGGGGCACAAGGAGATGGAACGTCTGCCGAACAGAAAAAACTCCCCGAAGCATGCAAGCCCGCCAGGAGTTCAGAAACGACGGGTCCGACGCGAGACATCGCAAGAACCCCCCCCCCAAAAAAAAAAAAACAACAACCGGCAGGGCAAGCTAGGAAACCAAAGAAGGCGGAAGGGTCGCCGCCAGAACAGGACCCGAACCAAGGGCACGAACAACTGCAACAGACCGAGACAAAGAAGCACATCACAGGACACAGGCTGACCAACGCCTAAGAACACACGCAGAACATCCCTGCTGCAGAGGAGGCAGGAAGAAAGAGCAGAAGCCAGGAGAACAACCAGGGGTGGACAATCAGGCAGGGACAAAAACCCCACGCAATCCCCAGGCACAAAACGGCAGCAAAGTGCCACTCCACAACCGGACACAGGAACAAGGACACGCCACCGTGAAACACGGTACCAATGCACACATGCAGCAGCAGCAACAGGCACCACTGCAACATGCAACACGTAAATAGCAAACTCCCCTCTGCAAAGGCAGAGAACGGAGCAGGCAGACCCCAGACAGGGCCAACGGAGACACGACAAAACCCTGCAGGCCCAGAAACCTGCACCAGGCGACCGACGGCGGAGAAACCCCGCTCGATACCTGCTGGATGAGGTACTGGGAGCTCTTTTACACCTCAAGCCCGGCCCAAGGTCAGGCCAGACCGGCCAGAGGATGGCCCACCAGGCAGCTGCTAGGAGCAGTTCACCGGCCCACATACCCCACAACCAGGACGGGCCGGAACTGCCATACGAAAACAGGCCAGTGCGCCCTGGAAGTCCACGGACGAACCAGCAAGAAGGCTTATGCTCGCAAGTAGGTCGTGTAACAAGCACAGACCACTGATGGTAATACAGTGTTCCCCAAAAGTGCCAATAGCACCACTGCACTCCACTGGTACTATCCCGCAAGTTCTACCAGATAGGCGGGACCCAAGAGCCAGAGCTCAAATCCTGCAAGCACAGCCAGGAGCCTCACCAGGTGAGTACAGAACCAACCCTACAACCCCCACACCTCACAACATTAAAAAAGGAGGGTCCCCTGAATGACTCCAGCATGGGTTGGACATGCACATGAGGGGGACAGGAAGGGGCGATAAAGGGACAGTCACTGGTGTGCGAACGGTCTCAGCCGTATAAAATATACCTAAATAAAGACAGGTATATAAACACCGCCGCATCCAGCGCCCGGCCAAAAGACGCCAGACCGCAGAAACTCACCTGGCGAATGGTGGCTCGAACTTGACACGACTCAACCGTGCCCAGAAGAACTTGGGAGCACCGCCAGGTGAAGACGCCAGAGCCGGACCCTGCCGGACCCGCAGGAGAACAGGGAGAGGCGAAGGAGGCGGTCCACACCCATGACACAGGGAAAACCGCGGTGTCCTCCCCACAACTGGGAACCAGGACACCCCGGCGCGAAGGGGCACATACCGCAGCCAGGGAGAAGAACGAGAGGCGAAGCACTGTAGCAAAAAAGGGCACAAAACCCCAGCACTGAACCACCGCCCAGACCAAAACAAACTCCACGGCGCATGCGCATAACACGCTGGCCGAACCGCACACCCTCCCTGCGGGAAGGCGCCAGCCAGGACTATTGCACGAGAAAAAGAGCCAAAAGAGAAAGCAGGAACAATAAAACCGGCCAAAGAAGCAAAGAGCCCAAAAAAGGAACCCAAACGGGCGACAAGTAGCCCAACCGGGCGACAAGGAGCCCAACCGGGTGACAAGGAGCCCAACCGGGCGACAAGGAGCCCAACCGGGCGACAAGGAGCCCAACCGGGCGACAAGGAGCCCAACCGGGCGACAAGGAGCCCAACCGGGCGACAAGGAGCCCAACCGGGCGACAAGTAGTCCAACAGGGCGACAAGTACTAGGAGCCGACAGACGTTTCAATAATGCGGGAAGTAGCGAAAAACCTTCCCGTACCCTCGAGAACACAGAAGCCAACACTAGTCCCGAAGGCACACGAAGGCGCAGGCGCACCCGAGATCAGAAGTCACGCAGAACCCCATCGAACGGGGAAACATGACAAAAACACCGCCCCAAAAAGCGGGGAGGAAATATCCACCCACAGGACGGAACCAACCGACTCAAAGGCCAAGGAACCGAGCCCGGGGAGGGGCCGACGTCCAACAGCACGTACGGCGAGTGGGAGGAAAGACCCCACTCCGCGTAACCACAAGCCCCGCCTAGAGGGGGATAAAAAGCCCCCACGGGGTCTAACGGGGCCAAGGCCCCCCAAGTCAGCCCCTCCTCAGCCCCGGGAACCTACACGACAGGCCCCGGGGCCGAGCCGTTCCCCCAAAGCCCCGGCCGTACCAGAAAACCGGGGCAGCCGTGAAAACACTAAGGAAGGGAGCCCACTGGCAGACTCATACAACACGGCTGGAGGAACAGGCCCAAATGCCCCCGTCACTACCCCGGAAGGGGAATTCCCCGAGACTGCCCGAGTCTCAACACCACCAAACACCCCGCCCCGAACCTACAGACGGTAAGGAACCGGATGCAGGCAGGAAGGGTGAACCAGGGAAAAGACAAGGGGGCGTGGATGGAACCGAAGCAACCAACACCCCCAAGTCCCAAAACAAACTACAACGGGGCAGCCCCAGGGCTCCCGGGGAGGAAACCACGAGAACGTTGCCACCACCAAGGCTCAAGTGCAACGCCCCTGCTGCCCGCACCCGCTTTGTTAGCACAACTGGGTAACCGAGCCACAACGAGCAACCAAACTCGCAGGACACCGGGTCGAAGGTGTCACCGACCCCACAGGCAGCAGACGGAGGCAAAACAGAGAGTCACCCAGAGACAAAAGGTGAGAGCAACCCTCAAACTCGCTGGAAGCGAGGGGGGGGCTCTGGGGTCACATCCATCGGACCCACGCGCCCCCAGGGGTTTCCCAGGGTCCCGAGCATTTACTTTAAGAGGACTCGCGCTCAGGTAATCCCAGGCAGGGTACTGCTAACCGGCACCCAAGCTACCAAACAACTTTCTAAGAGCTGAACCTCCGGGACGTGTACACTCACGGGGACCTAGCAGGGGTACCACCAGAAATACTCAGAACACAAGGGACACAAGGGGCAAGAACGAAGGCAGACCCCCCCACCAGGTATATAAACAAAAAGAAAAAGAAAACCCCGCAAGAGGACAGCGTACCCAAGCGGAACAGAGCCGGCCGCCATGATTGGTAAAGACAAGCTGCACAGTACCCCGCGCCCCACCAGTGCAAACACTACCCCTTACTCTAAGGCGAACAAGGGAGACAGAACACCCGAGCACACAAAGAGCGGCCGAAAACCAAGCAGTAAACGGCCAAGCAGGGGCAGGACCCAAGGAACTTGTGGAAGGTGGCCCCAAGCCCCAAGGGCAGTACTTACAGGGCACCTAGGGAAGGGAACCCTAGGCGCATGCAGCCCGAGTACTGAAGAATCACTCCCGGCTCACGCACCACCTAGAAAACAGACACCACACTCTAGGTACAGTGCTGAACAACCACTGGAGCCGGAGTACATAACCATTGCCTATAGCATCAGCCGAAGAACTGATGGGTGGATAGCCGGCGTGGGAGGTCTGGGGCTCCCCTTCCCCCTCCCGGGGAGGGGGGAGCTGCGCAGACAGCGGCGCGGTGACGTATGACGTCATACTAGTTTCCTTGTTTCCTGTTGAAGAGTTCTATTCACTAGTTCGGCTTAGGTAGCAATTTTCACCAGAATAGGGGTTTGTTTTGGAATGCTTACCTTTCTGGATGCTTGACCCGGTCGATGGCAGACATAGAATGCTTCCAACCACACGGGGGTTTCTATAGGCCATTGCTCCCCTTGCCTCTCTGAGGGGGCCAGGTTCTGGCTCGTGGTCCCCGGTAGGCCCTAGAACTCCATACACATGACTGATGCCAAAGTCTGACATTAGTATATCAGCCGGTAAAGCTCCGGGGAGCCGACGGGGCTCCCCCCAGAAATCAGAGGGGTTTATCACGTAAGAGATAGTATTACATCACAAATTTAAATGAACAATTTATGGAAACCTTTTTGGAAACAAAAATGATCCAGAAGCAGACTAGACAAATAAGTGTAAAAAACTGAGATTTCAAAAGACAAAACATTTCAAAGTGGAACTCATCTTGCATTTACACTAGGGGTTTGCTCTTATTATAGTAACCAAACAAAAAATTATGTTTATGTAATTATTACACACACACACCTTCAGCTTTTTACTAAGATTAAATTTAAATAAGTATCTAGTAGTGTGGTAAATAGGAACTATAATGAGAGTAATCTCAATATAGTAAAGCCCATAGTGGACTTACCTGTGCCAGGTAAGTCCACTTGGGCTCACCATAGCCCGTGCTACTTGAAACTTTTTGCTTCCAGTAGCTGAATCTTAACCCTTAAACTGCGCAACACTTTATTTGAAGTATTGAGTAACTGACGCGAAAGTGCGCACCACTTCATATGACGTTTTGGAGTACCATGCAAGATTTAAAAGTCCCGCGGCTACATGGGGTTCATATCATCCTCAGAGCTCTTGTAAACAGACACCATTTTTTTTAAATTGTTGGTAATATTCCTGGGTTTGAGAGCCTCAGTACTGAGTGAGCCACCAAGGCTGGCACACGCAGCATGAGCTCACAGAACTGCTGTTCAGCTTGTGACCACAGCATCGCCTAAAAATGCCATAATATATATGTTCATGCTATTATTTAGCGATGATAGTATTACAGAAGACCACTGACTGTGATAAAAATGACCAGAATTCTGATAATAGCAGGATTGTTGTGATAATTTGCACAGTTCTGTGGGAGGAGTAATGCTGAGGGAGGGAGGACTGTAGCGTCGTCTGCCAAATCTGTGTAATTACCTAGGTGTAGTTACAGGATGAGAGCTATGCTCGTGGTGTCCCATCTTCCCAGCACTCTGTCATATAATGCTTTGAAATTACTGACGGTTTTGGCCTCCACCACCCTCTCACCTAACTTATTCCAACCATCTACCACTCTGTTTACAAAAGTGAATTTTCTTATATTTCTCTGGCAGCTTTAATTCATTAGTTTAAATCTATGACCTCTTGTTCTTGAAGTTCCGGGTCTCAGGGATCCTTCTCTATCAATATTATCGATTCCTGTTACTATTTTGTACGTAGTGATCATATTGCCTCTTTCTTCTATCTTCTAGTTTTGTATATTTACTGCCTCTAACCTTTCCCTCGTAGCTCTTGTCCATCAGTTCTGGGAGCCACTTAGTGGCATGTCTTTGCATCTTTTCCAGTTTGTTGATGTGATTCTTAAGATATGGGCACCACACAACCGTTGCATATTCCAGCTTCGGTTTAACAAAAGTTGTGAACAATTTCTTTAGTATTTCGCCACTTATGTATTTAAAAGCAATTCTGAAGTTAGAAAGTGTAGCATAGGCTCCTTGCACAATGTTCTTAATGTGGTTCTCAGGTGACAGTTTTCTATCTAGAACCAATGACTAACACCCAGTAAAATAGGTACCTGGGTGTTAGTCAGCCGTCACGGGCTGCTTCCTTGGGGTGGAGGCCTGATCGAGGACCGGGCCGCGGGGACACTAAAGCCCCGAAATCATCTCAAGATAACCTCAAGATAAGATAACCCCTAGATCCCTTTCTTTGTCAGAATTTTTTAAAGCTTTATCACATAATTTATAGGTTGTGTGGGGTCCATGTTCTCCTATTCCACATTCCATAACATGGCATTTATTAACATTAAATTCCATTTGCTAAGTGGCGTTTCATATACTTATTTTGTCCAGATCTTTTTGAAGGGGATGAGAATCATCTCGGTTTCTTATCTTCCCTATTATCTTAGCATCATCAGCAAACATGTTCATATAATTCTGTATACCAACTGGTAGATCATTTATGTAGACAATGAACATTACCAGTGCAAGAACTGAACCCTGTACTCACCTAATTGTGCTTGCCGGGGTTGAGCTTTGTCTCTTTGGTCCTGCCTCTCAACTGTCAATCAACTGGTGTACAGATTCCTGAGCCTACTGGGCGCTATCATATCTACATTTGAAACTGTGTATAGAGTCAGCCTCCACCACATCACTTCCTAGTGCATTCCATTTATTAACTACTCTGACCCTGAAAAAATTCTAACGTCTCTGTGGCTCATCTCGGTACTAAGTTTCCACCTGTAATTACCCAAGTGTTATTACCTAAGTGTAGTTACAGGATGAGAGCTACGCTCGTGGTGTCCCGTCTTCCCAGCACTCTTTGTCATATAACGCTTTGAAACTACTGGTACTGACGGTCTTGGCCTCCACCACCTTCTCACCTAACTTGTTCCAACCATCTACCACTCTGTTTGCGAAAGTGAATTTTCTTATATTTCTTCGGCATCTGTGTTTAGCTAGTTTATATCTATGACATCTTGTTCTTAAAGTTCCAGGTCTCAGGAAATCTTCCCTATCGATTTTATCAATTCCGGTTACTATTTTGTATGTAGTGATCATATCACCTCTCTTTCTTCTGTCTTCTAGTTTTGGCATATTTAATGCCTCTAACCTCTCCTCGTAGCTCTTGCCCTTCAGTTCTGGGAGCCACTTAGTAGCATGTCTGTGCACCTTTTCCAGTTTGTTGATGTGCTTCTTAACACTTTCGCGCTCCGTGGAAACTCGCGGTTGACAGGGGGTAGGTAGCCCCTCCGTGGGGGTAAGCGCGCGGTGACACCCAAATGTGTATACTCGTTCCAGCTTTCTCACCTTAATTCTCGCGCTACGTCGCTCGTTTTGGTATCATTGTGTTCGCAATTAAATTCTCTACAGGTGTGCGTAAATATAATGTCCAAAAGCCTAGCGCGACTCCCAACAGCAAAGCGTAAAGTCGGCAAAAACGCACAAAATCAGTAACATGTGCATTCTCGTTCCATTTTTTTACCTTAATTCTCGTGCTACGTCGCTCGTTTTGGTATCATTGTGTTCGCAATTAAATTCCCTACAGATGCGTATGAATAAAATGTACAAGAGGCTGAAGTGCCACCCCGCAGAAAAGCCTAAAGTTACCCGTGAACGAGCACCATTTTGTACATTGCAACCTAATGTTCAACTCGTTCAATTTGATAACATCAAATTTCGTGCTACGTCGCTCATTTTGGTATCAAATTGTTCGCAATAAAAAGGCGAGTATTTTAAAACTAGTCCCAGAATAATAGAGCAATAACTGGATTTTTAACAAATATTTTAATTCTGGACGCTCATCATCACTAATTTATTTATATCTTTCCAGTGTTCTGACATAAATATTTGTGTTACATCTTTCATTTTGGTATCAAATTGTTCGTAATAAAAAGGCGCACATTTTAAAACAAGTCCCAAGATAATAGGACAATAAATAGAATTTTAACAAATATTTTAATATTCGGACCATAGGCCTATTTATAATATTTCAAGTGTTTGGACATCAGGTTTCATGTTATATCTTTGATTTTGGTATCAAATTGTGTGCAATCTAAAGGCGCTTATTTTAAAACCACTACCAGATTAATCTGATAAAATTTAAATTTTTAAAAAATATTTTAATGAGTGACTCAGTATTGCGTCGTTGGAACCCATTCAGTAGAAAAATGAGTGACGAGATAGTCAGTCTGTGGAACGCGAAAGTGTTAAGATATGGCCATTTGTGACCTGTGTCCCCCTTGTTCATGTCCCACCCGTGTTGAAGAGTTTGTCTTTGTCCACCCCTGTCAATTCCCCTGAAAATTTTGTAGGTGGTTATCATGTCTCCCCTTACTCCCCTGTGGTACTCCACTTGTGACATTCCTCCACTCCGTTACATTGCCTCTGATTACGACCCTCATTTTTCTATCAGTTAGGAAATTTTTCATCCATGTTAGAAGCTTACCTGTCACCCCCTCCAATATGTTCCAGTTTCCAGAACAACCTCTTATGTGGAACTCTGTCAAAAGGTGTGGCCACCTGTTACTGTCTGCACTTACAATACAAGCTTATTGGTTCACTATGGTAAACAGAAATGTAGATACTTGTATATAATACCTGGTTGATGGGGTTCTGGGAGTTCTACTCCCCAAGCCCGGCCCGAAGCCAAGCTTGACTTGTGAGAGTTTGGTCTACTAGGCTGTTGCTTGGAGCGGCCCGCAGGCCCACATACCACCACAGCCCAGTTGGTCTGGCACTCCTTGGAGGAAACAATCTAGTTTCCTCTTGAAGATGTCCACGGTTGTTCCAACAATATTCCTAATGCTCGCTGGGAGGGTGTTGAACAACCGTGAACCTCTGATGCTTAAAAGTTTTCACACAAATTAATGTGTGTATTAGTGCAATAACACCACAAACAGTATACTTGAAGGAATGTTAGTGCATCTGGCCTTGAACCAGTGAGGGAGGGAGGGAGCATCAGTTGTGTGTGGCCACCTGTGTATATAGTGTAATAATCTGTGTATACCTGTATATTTATGTAACGTGTATATAGTGTAATAACAGCAAAACTATTTGTTTATTGTTTTATGAACAAAATGATGCGCGCATTCGAGCTCTCTGCTCTCGCCCCACATTTGCCCTCTCGATACCCAGCCTTGCTCAAGCTCTCTGCTCTCGGCTCCAAGCCTTGCACAAGCATCCTCATCTCAGCTACCAGGACATATTACATTTCCAGCATCCGACAGCTGTAACCAAGGTTACATTAAACATCAAAAACCATTATAATCTTTATCTAGTCACCCAAAATCATAAACATTACACTATAAACTAGATTTCTTTAGAAAAAGGAAGCATTTAAATAAAAGACCTTTCATAAAGTGTAGTACAGTATACACACACACCAGTTGTCACTTACCATCTCCCAGATTATAGTCTTGAAGAATGGATGTGAAACAATATCTGTGAAGCCAGTTTCTGGGTGACATCCTAGTCGATCCACTGGGTTTTTATTGAGGAAGCCCTTAAGTATCGAGGCAGCTTTAACGGACAATGATCGAGGAACACGGATAGTACGCTCCAAGATCACTGAAAATTGAAAACGAGATCCTTAGCTGGTACATAAGACACTTTTTCACACATATCTTAACATATAATTTCATTGTTTCTATAAGAATTAGATGCATATAGAATAACCCCTCTTCCTCCCCCCCCCCTCCAAGATCACTGAAAATTGAAAACGAGATCCTTAGCTGGTACAAAAGACACTTTTTCACACATATCTTAACATATCATTTCTTCCTTTCTATAAGGAATAGATGCATATAGAATAACCCCTCTTCCTCCTCCCCCCCCCTCCAAGATCACTGAAAATTGAAAACGAGATCCTTAGCTGGTACAAGACATTTTTTCACACGTATTTAAGCTGTCTACAGGTGTTGTAGACTCTTGGATGAAGAATAACATCTGCTGAAAAATTCTAAACAGAGATGAACATTATTTATTCAAAATTAGTTAATATCAATGGTTCGGACAGCACACAAATGGCCGCCGCAGAAAGCAGAGCTTCATTATGTTCAGAGCTACAGTTTTACCCAATTTAACCAATAGAAGAAAAGAGAGTCTTACAAACTTTAATAAAACCAGTGACTTTATTTAAGGCAATTAAGTCAAACTATTTGCCTGGCATAGAAGTAATTCACAATAAATTAAGAGCAATCCGCTCACCTTGGAAGAGAAAGTCTTCAGTGTTACAATCAGGGTTGTCAGTTGCTCCCACAATATCAAAGGGACTCTTGCCCGCTAGCATTTCGTAAAGTAGAACTCCTAATGCCCACCAGTCAACACTGCAAGAGAAGTCGGGTGGAATTAAAATGTTTCTTAATATGTTTATAAGTTCTGTACTGCACATTTTTATGATTTCATGAGCACTAACTGAATAATGCACACAATATACTATTTATGTTAGAATGCTCTAAATCAGTTACTGGAAGCAAAATACAAATATTAACAGTGGATGAAATGTTTAGAAATGGTTTTAATCTGAAAACAAGTGAAAAGGTTCATATTGGTATTTGAACAAAATTGTAAAGTATTTATAACAAAAAATATTGTGTAATTACTCAAGAGTAGTTACGGGATGAGAGCTACGCTCTTGGTGTCCCTTCTTCCCAGCAATCTGTGTCATAACGCTTTGAAATTACTGACGATTTTGGCCTCCACCACCTTCTCACCTAACTTGTTCCAACTGTCTACCATTCTGTTTACATAAGTGAATTTTCTTATATTTCTTCGGCAGCCTTGCTTAGTTAGTTTAAATCTATGACCTCTTGAAGTTCCAGGTCTCAGGAATTCTTCCCTATCAATTTTAGCGATTCCTGTTACTATTTTATACGTAGCGATCATATCTCCTCTTTTCTTCCATCTTCTAGTTTTGGCATATTAATGTCTCTAACCTCTCCTCGTAGCTCTGGTCCTTCAGTTCTGGGAGCCATTTAGTTGCATGTCTTTGCACCTTTTCCAGTTTGTTGATGTGCTTCTAAAGATATGGGCACCATACAACCGCTGCATATTCCAGCTTTAGTCTAACAAAGGTTGTGAACAATTTCTTTAGTATTTGCCATCTATGTATTTACAAGCAATTCTGAAGTTAGAAAGTGTAGCTTCTCACAATGTACTTAATGTGGTCCTCAGGTGATAGTTTTCTATTAGAACCACCCCTAGATCTCTTTCTTATTAGAATTCTTTAAAGATTTCTAACATAATATATAGATTGTGTGGGGGTCTATGTTCTCCTATTTCCCATTCCATAACATGGCATTTATTCAAATTGAATTCCATTTGCCAAGTGGTGCTCCGTATACTGTACTTATTTTGTCCAGGTCTTCTTGAAGGGCATGACAATCATCAGGTTGGGGGGAGGGGTATCAACTTATCTTTCCTATTATCTTAGCATCATCAGCAAACATGTTCATATAATTCTATATTCCATCTGGTAGATCATTTATGTAGACAATGAACATTACTGGTGCAAGAACTGAACCCTGAGGTACTCCACTTGTGACATTTCTCCAGTCCGAGACACTGATTACTACCCTCCTTTTTCTATCAGAAAATTTTTCAGCCATGTTAGAAGCTTACCTGTCACCCTTCCAATATGTTCCAGTTTCAAGAAAAAAATCGTATGTGGAACTCTGTCGAAAGCCTTTTTTAGGTCCAGACAGATGCAGTCAACACAACCATCTCTTCCTGTAAAATCTCTCTGTGGCTTGATCGAAGAAACTGAGTAAATTCGTTACACAGGATCTTCCAGATCGAAAACCATACTGACTCTCTGATATTATATCTTTTTCTCCAGGTGGTTTACCCATTTAGTTTTAATTATTTTTTCCAATATTTTGAATATTACATTTGTCAATGATACAGGTCTATAATTGAGGGGGTCTTCCCTGCCACCACTTTTGTAGATTGGAACTGTTAGCCTTTTTCCACACATCAGCTATGACTCCTGTACACAGGGATGCCTGAAAAATCAGCTGAAGTTCAATGCTGAGCTCAGGTGCACATTCTCTCAGAACCCATGGTGAAACGCCATCAGGGCCAACTGCTTTGTTCTACTTAGCTCAAAGAGCATTATTTCACTTCGTCTCTAGACACCTCTGTGTTCTATGTTGTTCTCTGGAATCCTTATTGTGTCTGGTTCCCTGATAATCTCATTTTGTACAAACTCACTTTGGAACTTACACACAGAAATCACAATAGCGTGATGCATCAAATGAACAAATCCACAAGGGCCGTGACGAGGATTCGAACCTATGTCTGAGAGCATCCCCGACTCTGCCTTAATTGACTGAGCCATGACATGGGGGGGAGAGAGCGAAGAAAGAAAAGAAAAGAAAAGAAAAAAAAAAAAAAAAAAGAGAGAGAGTTGAAACTCTTTATTGACATAGCTCGAGTGCCTGGGGGAGTTGTGTAAAACTCTGGTTTGTGTCTTTGAGAGGCTGCAGGATCCAAGTAAGTTCAGTAGAGCTTCTGGTTTCAACTCTTTTTTTTTTTTTTTCCATGTCGTAGCTCAGTCAATTAAGGCAGCGTCTGGGATGCTCTAGGAAGTAGGTTCGAATCCTCGTCATGAACCTTGTGGAGTTGTACACTTTGCAACTTTTCGTTTAATGTTTCACACATTTCATTTTCATTTTCCGTGTATCTGTCTCCCATTTTCAACCTCTAAATATTATCCTTTACCTGCAGCTTGCTTTTAATGAATTTATAGAAAAGACCTGAATCTGATTTACATTTGTCTGCTATACTGTTCTCAAATTTACATTTGTTCTAAAAGTTCCTCTCTGCCTCTCTCCTTACTGTTGTGTAGTAGTTTCTCATATCTTTGTATTGCTGATATGTTTGGGGATTTGGCCTCTTCCTATAATGATTCCATGCTTGTGTCTTTTGAACTCTGGCCCTCTTTGAACTCTGGCCCTCCTTTGCAATTTCTGTTGAACCAACCCTGTTTCCTAGGTCTGCATCTCTGTTTTGGTATGAATGTTTTGCCTTCATCGTATATTTTGCAAAATTTGGCATACATCTCATTTACTTCCTTGTCTAGCAACAAGTCTTTTCAATTATACCCATGAACAAATTTTCTAAGTTCCCCATAGCATTTCCCATTTCCTCTTGAAATCGAGTTTAACAACTGCTTCAATGTCCCCATTCTCTACTAAATTATATCGCAAAGCGTATTTAATGTCCAATAGGCCATGATTACTCTTTCCCAAGGAAGGAAGGTACTGGATGTCAAATACCTCTTCTTCTTTCCTGGTGAATACTAGATCCAATACTGACGGAACATACCCTGCCCTCATTCTTGTGGCTTGCTTGACGTGTTGATACATGAATGTCTCCAAAATGAGGTTTGCAAATCTGCCTGTCCAAATATCCTCCATTCTTGCCTCGTAGGCCTCCCAGTCTATTGCCCTAAAGTTGAAGTCCCCCAGTACCAACAATCGGGATTTATCTTTGTCTGCTCTTACCATAATCTCTCGCATGACCATTATGAGGCCCTCTTGTTTGTCATCCAGTTCTTTCTTTGTCCATGTGTTGCTTGCTGGTGGGCTGTAGGCATTTAAAATTATCAGCTTATCATCCTGATTCCAGACCTGCAATGCCATTATGTCAATATCTCGAGGGTTTTCAAATATTAACTCTCTTACCTTCAGGTGTTCTTTCACCAGCAGAGCCACTACTACCCTCTTCCTGTCATGTCTCCAAACTGAGTAGCCCCTTGGGAATATGACCTCATTTAAGATATTTTCTTCAAGTTTTGTCTCTGTTAATGTGACAATATCGGGGACTTTGAGCTGAATTATATCCTTCAACTCCAATATTTTCGATCTCACTCCATCTATGTTGGTATATACTATTTACAGGAACATGTTCCCCTTTCCTTTGTTCTTTACATCCCCCTTCCTTTAATGAGTTTGTTGCTTTGAACAAATCCACAAGGGCCGTGACGAGGATTCGAACCTACGTCCAAGATCATCCCAGACGCTGCCTTAATCGACTGTGCTATGACATGGTCAAGTTTGTTGCTTTGTCTTTATGTACCATTTCACTAGCTTTCCAGTCCCCAACACTTTGTAGAAAAAAAGAATTCCTTTCTTCTTCATTTCTATCCTTATGTAAACGTTTTGCTTCAATGAGGTTCATTTTCAGCTTTTCTGTCTTCCTTTGAGAGGTCTTGTCTTACTGACCAAAGTATGCCATCTTCATTACAATGCAATTTTCTGGCTTTTTTAAGCAACCCTGTCATATATTTCACTCCATTAAAGATCACTCTTAATGCAGGTGATGAGTCACAATAACGTGACTAAAGTATGTTGACCAGACCACACACTAGAAGGTGAAGGGACGATGACGTTTCGGTCTGTCCTGGACCATTCTCAAGTCGACTTGGTCCGTCCTGGACCATTCAACTTGAGAATGGTCCAGGACAGACAGAAATGTCGTCGTCCCTTCACCTTCTAGTGTGTGGTCTGGTCAACATCACTCTTAAGGGGCAGTTTTTGTCTCTCATTTCCTATCCTCCTAAAATCAGACATTTTCCTTTGAGCCTTCTCCTAATCCTACTATTTTTTTTCTGATTTTCATCTCTTCTGCTGCTCGGTCCACCCTAGATGAAATTGCCTTCTCTAAACATCCAACACTTCTATCTGTAGTGTTTTGTGTTAGTTTACTGTTGGTGACCAGTTCTTTCCTAATTGCTTGCAAAAGTTCCACTTCTTGTTTATCATTTCTGGTTTTGACTTCAAACCTTGATGTCACTTTGAAGTCATAACTTTGACGTACGCATGCGTGTGTGTTTTATATATATAAATAATAAATGAACGTTTGTAAAAATGAACTTTGGAGAGTTAATATTTCAACCTCCTCCTTAAGTGAAGAAGGAACCAGCGTTGAATGTATTGAAACTACATTTTCTCGATGAGTCCCGGAGGCTCCCCGGAGCTATCCAGGCTGATATAGATATGTATAACTTTCTGGCATCAGTCAATGTGCATGGAGGTCTTGCCTACCGGGGACCACGAGCCAGAACCTGGCCCCCCTCAGAAAGGCATAAGAAGCAATGGCCTATAAAACCCCCGTGTGGCTGGGAGCATTCTATGTCTGCCATCGACTGGGTCTGGCACCCAGAAAGATAGGCACCCCAAACCAAAGCCCTATTCTGGTGAAAAATTGCTACAGAAAGCCAAATGAGTGGACAGAACTCCCAAAACGAAAATTAGCAAACGAGCATGATGTCATCACGTCGCCGCGCTGCTGTCTGCACAACCCCCCCCCCCCTCTTTCCAGGAGGAGGAAGGGGCAGCCCAGACCGTTGCGCCGGCAATCCACCCACCAGTTCTTAGGCTGTATGTCAAGATACGTGAAAAAACACCGTCGACCTGAGGGAGGGAGGGATGCCGGGAAGCCTCTGGGATTCGCCCAGAAAATGGCATAACATTACATTCAACACTGGTTTTCTGGGAGGAGCCACTTCAACTTCCCGGAGTTACCTCACGAAAGATAACGAAAAGAGGGAAGGACCCGGGAAGCGGACGCCACACGCTCGAAGACGAGAACAAGACAACCGGCAAAAGCAAAGGACCCTGCAGACGACCCAGGAGGAGACCCTGTAATAGGAAGGAGGTAAGGGAACCCGGCCAATCCAAGTGTGGCCATGGCCAGAGAGGCCAAGACAATGGCAGAGAGCCACAACCAAACAACACATGATGCATCTCTGGTCTGACCAACCAAACTCAGCAACCCAAGGACCCCTCTGGAAAACGGCAGACTCACACATCACCAGAAAAGAAGGAGATGGCTGCAACCGAACAAACCTACGGCCAGGACCAAAAGAGCAGAATCCCTGCACCGGTGAGAGAATGAAGCTCCCCAACCGACCCCTAGAGGGCCAATGCCAACAGGAAAAAGAGCCGAAGAAAACACACCCCGAACTGAAGGGGCCACAACAAACCGAGGAGAAGAGAGAAAGAGAGCGTTCAGTCCAAAGAGCAGGATGGCTCAGGCGGTGCATGAGCAGACCAGAGGTGAAACAACACACAAGACAGCTGATGAAACGGAGCAGACATAACATCAATACCGAACATAAGCAGGAGTGGCTCTGCCCGTGCCGCACGATACGAGGTGACAGTATCCAGCAGAAGATGGCGGTTATCTTGATCTTGAGGTTATCTTGAGATGATTTCGGGGCTTTTTAGTGTCCCTGCGGCCCGGTCCTCGACCAGGCCTCCACCCCCAGGAAGCAGCCCGTAACAGCTGACTAACACCCAGGTACCTATTTTACTGCTAGGTAACAGGGGCATAGGGTGAAAAAAACTCTGCCCATTGTTTCTTGCC
Organism: Procambarus clarkii; assembly: GCF_020424385.1. Classification (NCBI taxonomy): domain Eukaryota; kingdom Metazoa; phylum Arthropoda; class Malacostraca; order Decapoda; family Cambaridae; genus Procambarus; species Procambarus clarkii. The sequence continues at coordinate 8,517 of NW_025562079.1, read as the reverse complement.
AGCGCCCGGGATCGAACCCGGGACCACAGGATCAGCTTCACTGAAAAGCAGACGCAATAGGCATACTGAGAGAGAACTATCAACATCAAGGGGGCCCCAAGACTTTATAACTCTTCTCGCAAGGGTTATGACCTCTGTGTTCAAAAGAAACCCTACAAACACCTCAAGGATACCTGATCAATCGGGCTTTATTCATACATCAGGCTGCGAGCAGCTGCATCCATCAGCCTGGTTGAGCAGACCACCAGCCAGGTCAGAAAATGGGCCCCAGGGAAATCCAGGTCCAGAAACAACCACAAAAAGACAAAACAACCCTAACAGAGACCAAAGTACACCCACGCAGTGATAGGAAAACCCGGAAGGACCACCAGGAACGTTATACTGTTGGTGAGACGAAGCATGCAGGTGGGAGATTAACAACGAAGCCACTCACGCTCCATACAAGTGGTGATAGACAGGAGTCAGAAACTCCAGACACGAAGACTCGAGGAGAAGAACGAACCAGCCTCAAAACGGGGTGGATCTATCCGCTGAAAGAGTTGGAGCTGCAGCAGATCCTCGGGTTCGGACACGGAGCAAGCAGCACCTGAAACAAGGCTGGGCAGGTCACCAAGGAGCCAGAAGAACAACTCTCCCCTGGTAAGTTCCCAAGCAAGCCAGGACCTGGAGCAACAGCAGTACCTAACAGATGCAAGCAGGCCAATATAACTCGAGTAAGGCTTGTGAAAATGCGAGGCCCCAACAAACCGAACAGAAGATAAAGAAAACAGTAACCTTGATGCCCCACAACAAAACCGAGTCTGTCCCAGAAACCGAGGATGAATCAGGACTTGCCAAAACGCGTCTGAGAGGTCCAGGGACACCACCCAAGCGACCAGCTCAAACTGAAGACGGACCTGGGACAGTGTAACCATCTGAAGGAGGGGCAAAACCCATGGGACCAGACGGGACAAGTCCAGAATGAACCGGAGGTCCGCGCAGTCCTGTGTTGGGACATGAATAGACGAGAACCCACTGAGAGAACGGGGTTCTCTCAGTGAACCACAGAACCACAGAGCCCCTGCACCAGACAGGAAAAACAAACACAAAAGAAAAACCCTGCAAGGGGACAACATACACAGGTTGAACAGAGTCGGCCGCTTAAATAGGCGATATATAGCTGTGCAATACCCTGCGTTCCTACCAGTGACGAAAACTACCTCTTACCCAGAGACAAACAAGGGGCAACAAAACCCCAGCTGACCCCAAGTACCGAGCAGTAATAGACACAGCAGAGGTAGACCCCAAGGTGACTTGTGGAAGGTGGCCCCAAGCCCCAAGGGGAGTACTTACTGGGCACCTAGGGAAGGAAACCTTAGGCGCATGCAGCCCGAGTACCGTGGAACATTTCTCCTGGCTCACACACACCACCTGTAGAAACAGCCCACACCCCGGAGCCAGTCGGCCGAGCGGACAGCACACTGGACTTGTGATCCTGTGGTCCTGGGTTCGATCCCAGGCACCGGCGAGAAACAATGGGCAGAGTTTCTTTCACCCTATGCCCCTGTTACCTAGCAGTAAAATAGGTACCTGGGTGTTAGTCAGCTGTCACGGGCTGCTTCCTGGAGGTGGAGGCCTGGTCGAGGACCGGGCCGCAGGAACACTAAAAAGCCCGAAATCATCTCAAGATAACCCCAAGGCACAGAACTGAAAACAAAACAGGAGCCAGAGGCACACGACTTCTCCAGTATCGCATCAGCCAAGAACTGAAGGTTGGATTGCCGGCACGGGGGGTCTGGGGCTCCCCTTCCCCCTCCCAGGAAGGAGGGGGGGTTGTGCAGACAGTGGTGCGGCAACGTGATGATGTCATGCTAGTTTGCCAATTTTCGTTTCGGAAGTTCTGTCCACTCTTTCAGCTTTCGGTAGCAATTTTTCACCAGAATAGGGGTTTGTTTTTGGGTGCCTACCTTTCTGGGTGCCTGACCCAGTCGATGGCAGACACAGAATGCTCCCAACCACACGGGGGTTTCTATAGGCCATTGCTCGTGCCTCTCTGAGGGGGGCCAGGTTCTGGCTCGTGGTCTCCGGTAGGTAAGAACTCCATGTACATTGACTGATGCCAGAAAGTTATACATATCCATATCAGCCTGGATAGCTCTGGGGAGCCGACGGGACTCCCCCCAGAAATGTAAGGAAAATAGATAAGATTCATGCTAGATTCACTGATCTTACCTTTTTGATCACATTCAATAACACAGTATATGCCTATCTACCTACCTTGTGTAGCCTACAGGAAAACCTGCTACTGAATAGATTATTATATATACAGTATATTATATAAATATATATATGCATATTATAAAACTTGCCTCACCTAAAGCTATATTCTACACCTTGTAAAATCTCTGGTGCAATGTAGTTTGGCGTGCCGCAGAAGGTAGAGGTGGTGTCTCCTGGACGGATACCTTCTTTGCACATACCGTAATCGGTAAGTTTAATGTGCCCTTCATGATCGAGTAAGACGTTATCCAACTTTAGATCCCGATAGATTATACCTGTTAAGATAAAGGAAAATTTAAGCATTTCATAAAGTATCTGTCATATACCATATTGTAAAGTTCATAAATACAGTATACAAGAAGGAATTGCAAAAATAGTAAATTTTTAACTGTACATGTGAATATTCCTTATCACACACACACACCTGAAGGTAAGGTGTGAGATCGAAAAACCTCGAGATATTGACATAATGGCATTGCAGGTCTGAAAACAGGATAAGCTGATAATTTTAAATGCCTACAGCCCACCAGCAAGCAACACATCGACAAAGGAAGAACTGGATGACAAACGAGAGGGCCTCATAATGGTCATGAGAGAGATTATGGTAAGAGCAGACAAAGATAAATCCCGATTGTTGGTACTAGGTAACTTCAACTTTAAGGCAATAGACTGGGAGGCGTACAAGACAAGAACAGAGGACATTTGAACAGGCAGATTTGAAAACCTCATTTTGGAGACATTCATGTATCAACACATCAAGCAGCAGGCGATGAGTCACAATAACGTGGCTAAAGTATGTTGACCAGACCACACACTAGAAGGTGAAGGGACGACGACGTTTCGGTCCGGCCTGGACCATTCTCAAGTCGATCGTGAGAATGATAGCAAGTCTCACAATCGACTTGAAAATGGTCCAGGACAGACCGAAACGTCATTGTCCCTTCACCTTCTAGTGTGTGGTCTGGTCAACATCAAGCAGGCCACAAGAATGACGGAAGGGGATGTTTCGTCAGTATTGGATCTAATATTCAACAGGAAAGAAGAAGAGGCATTTGACTTCCAGTACCTTCCTCCCTTGGGAAAGTGATCACGTCCTATTGGACATTAAATACGCTTTGCGATATAATCTAGTAGAGAATGGGGGACATTGAAGCAGTTGTTAAAACTCAATTTCAAGAGAGGACGCTATAGGGAATCTAGAACAATTTTTCATGGGCATAATTGGACAGACTTGTTGCTAGGCAAGGAAGTAAATGAGACGTATGCCAAATTTTGCGAAATATACGATGAAGGCACAAAAACATTCATACCAAAACAGAGATGCAGGCCTAGGAAAGAGGGTTGGTTCAACAGAAATTGCGAGAGGGCCACAGATCAAAAGACATAAGCATGGAATCATTATAGGAAGAGGCCAAACCCCCAAACATACCAGCAATACAGATATGAGAAACAACTACACATCAGTAAGGAGAGCGGCAGAGAGGAACTTTGAGAACGGTATAGCAGACAAATGTAAATCAGATCCAGGCCTTTTCTATAAATTCATTAAAAGCAAAGTGTGTTTGTACAAAATGAGATCTTCAGAGAACCAGACACAATAAGAATTCCAGAAAACAACATAGCGCACATTGAGGTGTCTAGAGACGAAGTTAAAAAATGATCTTGGAGCTAAGTAAGAACAAAGCAGTTGGCCCAGATGGAGTTTCACCATGGGTTCCAAGAGAATGTGCACCTGAGCTCAACATTCCAATTCAGCTGATTTTTCAGGCATTCCTGTGGACAGGAGTCATAGCAGATGTGTGGAAAAGGGCTAACATAGTTCCAATCTACAAAAGTGGTGGCAAGGAAGACCCCCTCAATTATATTCCTGTATCATTGACAAGTGTAATAGTCAAAATATTGGAAAAAATAATCAAAACTAAATGGGTAAAACACCTGGAGAAAAAGATATACGTAATATCAGAAAGTCGGTATGGTTTTCGATCTGGAAGATCCTGTGTAACGAATTTACTCAGTTTCTATGATTGAGCCACAGAGATATTACAGGAAAGAGATGGTTGGGTTGACTGCATCTATCTGAACCTGAAAAAGGCTTTTGACAGAGTTCCACATAAGAGGTTGTTCTGGAAACTGGAACATATTGGAAGGGTGACAGGTAAGGTTCTATCATGGATGAAAATTTTCTAACTGATAGAAAAATGAGGGGCAGTAATCGGAGACAATGTATCGGACTGGAGAAATGTGATAAGTGGAGTACCACAGAGTTCAGTTCTTGCACTGGTGATGTTCAATGTTTACATAAATGATCTGCCAGATGGAATACAAAATTATATGAACATGTTTGCTGATGATGCTAAGATAATAGGAAGGAAAGAAACTCAGATGATTGTATTGCCCTTCAAGAAGACCTGGACAAAATAAGTATATGGAGCACCACTTGGCAAATAGAATTTAATGTGCATAAATACCATGTTATGGAATGTGGAATAGGAGAACATAGACCCTACACAACCTATAAATTATGTGGGAAATCTTCAAAGATTTCTGATAAGAGAGATCTAGGGGTGGTTCTAGATTGAAAACTGTCACCTGATTACCACATTAAGAACATTGTGGGAGGGGCTTATGCTACCCTTTCTAACTTCAGAATTCCTTTTAAATACATGGATGGCGATATACTAAAGAAATTGTTCAAGACTTTTGTTAAACCAAAGCTAGAATATGCAGCGTTTGTGTGGTGCCCATATCTTAAGAAGCACATCAACAAACTGGAAAAGGTGCAAAGACATGCAACTAAGTGGCTCCCAGAACTGAATGGCAAGAGCTACAAAGAGAGGTTAGAGGCATTAAATATGCAAAACCTAGAAGCTAGAAGAAAAAAGGCATTATGATTAAGTACAAGATAGTAACGGGAATCGATAAAATTGGTAAGGAAGAATTCCAGAGACCTGGAACTTCAAGAACAAGAGGTTAAAGATTTAAACTAATGAAACAAAGCTGCTAGAGAAATATAAGAAAATTCACTTTTGTAAACAGAGTGGTAGACGGTTGGAACAAGTTAGGTCAGGTGGTGGTGTTTTTTTACTGACCAAATTACTGACCAAAATGGTCAGTAATATCAAAACGTTATATGACAGAGTGCTGGGAAGACAGGACACCACGAGCGTAGCTCTCATCCTGTAACTACACTTAGGTAATTATACACAGTTCTAGGGAAGGCACCGAGAATAGCTATAGTGGTTAAAGCAAGAAAAAGGACAAGAGGTGGCAGTATGAGGCAACTGATGTTCTACAAAGTTGTTAAAAATGGACTAATGAACATCCGCTGCAATGTCCAACTATGCCAATAAGAGATGAAGGGCTAGAACATGGAAATATGCCTGCCAAGCAACAACATATTACTGTCTCAAGAAAGTGTGTGGTTTTATACACACACATTAAAGACCCAAATGAAAAACTAGAGTGCCTGCCATACGGGATGGAATTGCCCGTTCCTCCAGCCTGACACCACTTGGACTGGACAGTTCAGCAACGGTCTCACTTCTTTCATCCGGCGTTCAATCCCTGACTGTCCAAGTGGTTGACCATCATTTCTTTGCTTCGTTCTATCCCAAATCCTTATCCTCATCCCTTACAAGTACTATATGGTTGTAATGGATTAAGGCTTTCTCCTGATAATTATCTTACCTCCTGGTTTATTGTCTCTTAGATAGTCCATTACCCAGTTCAGTGTCTTTTCAACTACTGTTTTTGTGAGCAACAGTAACAAATCTTTAATGAAAGTCAAAGTAAATGCACTTTACCCAACCTTCTTTCATCTGCTGTATGTTATTGACCACATCGTAAAAGTTTGCAGTATTAAGTATTCAAAAAATAGAGCTGATACAGAACGAGGCTATGAGGATTATTCTTGGATGTCAAAGAAATGCAATGATTGAAATATTGAGAATGGAATTAAATTTACAGAGTGTGTGTGATAGAGTCCGTGACATTAACACTAGAGTATCTATTCGTTTCATGCGGAGAAAAGGAGGGGATAAGCTGTTTGAGAGCGTTCAGACCTGCTTGAGTGACGTACACACTTCCAGGAAACTGAGGGAGACACGCTATACGAGAGGATTAGCTCATGACCTCAGGGAATACGACGTACTTGACTGCTGTAAACCCTCTCGACAGTGTAATATGTCTGCTCCCTGGATAGTACAGAAAATAGACGTCGAAATTGTACCCCTCAAGGTGAAAAAGATTCATCATGAACCGGGACAATTACGGTGTTTGTATGGAAGCATGATATCTCGGTTACCAAGAGGCAACAGTTTACATGTATATTGCGACGGGTCGGTGGCGGAAGATGGCAGGGCAGGGTGTGGTGTCCTAATAAGGGATTATACGGAGTTTGGGACTGTGGACAGGATAATTGAACTCCGGCTTAGTAATTATATATCATCCACACAAGCTGAACTGCAGGCCATTCTGGCGTGTTTGGAGGAAGTACGTCATGACGACAAAAATGTTTTGTATTTGTCGATAGCCGAGGAGCACTGGAGTCCTTAAACAGTCGAAACCCAGTCTTCATGTCTATAGTGGAGGACTGTAAGAGAAGAATAACTGAGATACAGCTGAAAGGTTATAGTGTGAAATTCATGTGGATTCCGTCTCATGTTGGAATAGTGCTCAACGAGGTGGCGGATGACTTGGCCAAACGTGCCACATCAAAACCACAAGTTGACATTGAATGTGAATTCACAATGAGACAAATAAGAAGCAAAATCAGAAATATTCAGGCACAGGCGGGAGTGGAGAGGAGAGAGATAATGTATGAGAGAAGTCAAACCATGCAACACTACATGTATGTGAGTCAAAACACCCATTTCACTTATGGTAAAAGGAGAAATGCTTGGAGTGACTCTGTGTACATGCGGCTCAGGCTTGGGTACAAATATTACTGGGAATATGGGATAGATGTTCATGGTAATGACACGAAGTGTAAACTATGTGGTATGTTAAGGTCTCACACCCTTGCCCATTATATTCTTGATTGTCCGTTGATTAATGTATATAGAAACACTGAGATAAGGACTGTTCCTGAACAAATAGCCTGGATGTGTCACAACGGAAAGGTTGATGATATTCTTGAGAGATATAAGAATTTTGCACCAAGATTGTAATATTTTGTTGAATTATCTGCAGGTGTCTTGCAAATTGTCTATACAGTATACCTAGGTCATAAAAGTATTTGTGTGTACGTCTGATACCATACTACTTGTGAAGGAGGAAATGTATATGTTTACCTCTCAGAATGTTTGGTAATATGTTTATTGTTTGTGATGTGTGTCTATGTATATATTAACACGTTGTACTGAATGGGGTGAGAATAGCTTGAGCTACCTCATCCCTTTGTGTGTATTTTACCTCAATAAACTTATTTCAATTTCAATTTCAATTTCAAGTATGCCCAAGATTTCTTTTACGTGGATACTTAATAGTTACTAATACATGGGACAAGAAAGATAAACAGTGCCAAAATAATTATCCTAACATTCTTAGGAGAAAACTCTCTAGGAGAAGACTCTAACAAGGCATAAATTTATTAATTCTACACATATGATTAATTTTAGTTGTTAATATTTTGAAATAAGATTTGTTTAGATGTTACAAAGTTTCTGTTTAACCAAAGTACAGCTTAACCACTGCACTGCGCAAAGCGCCTTTAGGCGCTCAGAGAGTTGTGCTTTTTGTTTTTTAATTTGGCTATATTTTAATGTTTTTTAATGTTTTCATTACTATTTGTGTTTTGAAATGGAAATAGTTGACTTTGGAAACATTTTGACATTAAATTTACCTGAGCATTTGTAAAAATAACAAAAAATATGTCCTTGACAATTGCACCAAGACGTTTTTGCCGAAAATAGGTGAGCAGTGCAAGGGTTAAAGACACTATGATGACCAGACCACACACTAGAAGGTGAAAGGATGACGACGTTTCTGTCCGTCCTGGACCATTCTCAAGTCGATTAACTCTATTCTCAAGACTTCTTCAAGAATTTAAAGACACTACTATGTGAATTAAGACAGTGTTTGGTATTACCTATACTCCAGATGGGATATGTTTTTAATTAAATTCTCGTCTGTGTCAATAAGTTAACGAGTGAAATCAGAGTGCAATACCAACAAATTATAGTCACACTATGAAGCAGTGTGTTTATTAACAAAGACTGAAGTCACTGAGGTAAAATAACTTTGTCCTTGCTCGGTCAA
>NW_025562078.1:52500-86650 GCF_020424385.1 Procambarus clarkii | reverse complement strand
TCTCTCTCTCTCTCTCTCTCTCTCTCTCTCTCTCTCTCTCTCTCTCTCTCTCTCTCTGCTTCTCTCAAAAACAGAGAGCATGAGTTAGGCGCCTCAGTAACGAGCTATCTACCACACTGAACACTTGTGCTTGAGACAAGCACTTAACAATGCCTCAGTGAAGCACCTGTATCACAAGCACATAAGGAAGCTTGAAAAGGTGGAGCGCTTTGTAACGACGCTCCTCCTTGTAACGAGGCTCCTCCTTGTAACGAGGCTCCTCCTTGTAACGAGGCTCCTACTTGTAACGAGGCTCCTCCTTGTAACGAGGCTCCTCCTTGTAACGAGGCTCCTCCTTGTAACGAGGCTCCTCCTTGTAACGAGGCTCCTCCTTGTAACGAGGCTCCTCCTTGTAACGAGGCTCCTCCTTGTAACGAGGCTCCTCCTTGTAACGAGGCTCCTCCTTGTAACGAGGCTCCTCCTTGTAACGAGGCTCCTCCTTGTAACGAGGCTCCTCCTTGTAACGAGGCTCCTCCTTGTAACGAGGCTCCTCCTTGTAACGAGGCTCCTCCTTGTAACGAGGCTCCTCCTTGTAACGAGGCTCCTCCTTGTAACGAGGCTCCTCCTTGTAACGAGGCTCCTCCTTGTAACGAGGCTCCTCCTTGTAACGAGGCTCCTCCTTGTAACGAGGCTCCTCCTTGTAACGAGGCTCCTACATGTAACGAGGCTCCTACTTGTAACGAGGCTCCTCCTTGTAACGAGGCTCCTCCTTGTAACGAGGCTCCTACTTGTAACGAGGCTCCTCCTTGTAACGAGGCTCCTACATGTAACGAGGCTCCTACTTGTAACGAGGCTCCTCCTTGTAACGAGGCTCCTACTTGTAACGAGGCTCCTACTTGTAACGAGGCTCCTCCTTGTAACGAGGCTCCTACTTGTAACGAGGCTCCTACTTGTAACGAGGCTCCTACTTGTAACGAGGCTCCTCCTTGTAACGAGGCTCCTACTTGTAACGAGGCTCCTACTTGTAACGAGGCTCCTCCTTGTAACGAGGCTCCTCCTTGTAACGAGGCTCCTCCTTGTAACGAGGCTCCTACATGTAACGAGGCTCCTACTTGTAACGACGCTCCTCCTTGTAACGAGGCTCCTACTTGTAACGAGGCTCCTACTTGTAACGAGGCTCCTACATGTAACGAGGCTCCTACTTGTAACGAGGCTCCTCCTTGTAACGAGGCTCCTACTTGTAACGAGGCTCCTACTTGTAACGAGGCTCCTACATGTAACGAGGCTCCTACTTGTAACGAGGCTCCTACTTGTAACGAGGCTCCTCCTTGTAACGAGGCTCCTACTTGTAACGAGGCTCCTACTTGTAACGAGGCTCCTCCTTGTAACGAGGCTCCTCCTTGTAACGAGGCTCCTCCTTGTAACGAGGCTCCTCCTTGTAACGAGGCTCCTCCTTGTAACGAGGCTCCTACTTGTAACGAGGCTCCTACTTGTAACGAGGCTCCTCCTTGTAACGAGGCTCCTCCTTGTAACGAGGCTCCTCCTTGTAACGAGGCTCCTACATGTAACGAGGCTCCTACTTGTAACGAGGCTCCTCCTTGTAACGAGGCTCCTACTTGTAACGAGGCTCCTACTTGTAACGAGGCTCCTACTTGTAACGAGGCTCCTCCTTGTAACGAGGCTCCTACTTGTAACGAGGCTCCTACTTGTAACGAGGCTCCTACTTGTAACGAGGCTCCTCCTTGTAACGAGGCTCCTCCTTGTAACGAGGCTCCTCCTTGTAACGAGGCTCCTACTTGTAACGAGGCTCCTACTTGTAACGAGGCTCCTACTTGTAACGAGGCTCCTCCTTGTAACGAGGCTCCTCCTTGTAACGAGGCTCCTCCTTGTAACGAGGCTCCTACTTGTAACGAGGCTCCTACTTGTAACGAGGCTCCTCCTTGTAACGAGGCTCCTCCTTGTAACGAGGCTCCTCTTGTAACGAGGCTCCTCCTTGTAACGAGGCTCCTCCTTGTAACGAGGCTCCTCCTTGTAACGAGGCTCCTCCTTGTAACGAGGCTCCTCCTTGTAACGAGGCTCCTACTTGTAACGAGGCTCCTCCTTGTAACGAGGCTCCTCCTTGTAACGAGGCTCCTCCTTGTAACGAGGCTCCTACTTGTAACGAGGCTCCTACTTGTAACGAGGCTCCTCCTTGTAACGAGGCTCCTCCTTGTAACGAGGCTCCTCCTTGTAACGAGGCTCCTCCTTGTAACGAGGCTCCTCCTTGTAACGAGGCTCCTCCTTGTAACGAGGCTCCTCCTTGTAACGAGGCTCCTCCTTGTAACGAGGCTCCTCCTTGTAACGAGGCTCCTCCTTGTAACGAGGCTCCTCCTTGTAACGAGGCTCCTCCTTGAATTGCAATGAATGGAGTGTGAAGAGTGAAGAACCGCACATGAAAGTCCTTAGATAAGATAAGAAAGGGAACATGGAAGATACACGTCTTGGTAAAGTCCTTAGATAAGATAAGAGAGGGAACATGGAAGATACACGTCTTGGTAATAAGATATGTATCATGGAAGTATACTTTATAAATATAATTTATGTATTATGTAAATATAATTATGTATATAATTATGTATTTTTTTTTTTACCTAGAAGGGGTACCACCTCTGGTGCAAGTGTGGGGACCCATAGCCTCGGAGAAGAAAATAAAGAGCACTCAGAGAAGACCTTGTGGATCCTCACTGAACACTTTGATATTTTCTTCTCCTATGTATTATGTATATTGTATAGATATTGTACTTTATACATATAAATATACATATATACAATATATACAATTCCCAAGGGAAGCGGGAAACTTGAATGAACTAATGAACAAATCCACCAGGGCCGTGACGAGGATTCGAACCTGCGTCTGAGAGGATCCCGGCGTCATTAATGACGCTGGGATGCCACAGGATGATTAAGGCAGCGTCTGGGATGCTCTCGGACGTAACTTCGAATCCTCGTCACGGCCCTTGTGGATTTATTCGTTAGATGCATTACGCTATTGTGATTTCTGAGTGTATTGGATGAAGTAACTGAGAAAGTTGTAGATGCGAATTCGAGTCATAAAGTTAAAACTAGATATAATATAGACAATATGTCAAGAGTCATTGCAATATATACCTGGTGGCTAGTGAGACGGGGGTCCAAGAGCTGAAGCATAATCCTGCAGGTATAGGTTAATGACCATAAACTAGGTGAGTACACACACACGTGCGTGCGCACGCGCCTACTAGCCTCCTTGTACTTGTGTTAATTACATTAATTCGTTTCAGGTAGAAGGCTAGGAGGCGGGGCCCAGGAGCTCAACCTCAGTCCACAGTAGGAGGATATCATCAGCGGCATATGCAACTTGTGTAGGAAACTTGTGTAAGGACTCGTACCGTGGTCAGGACCCTGTATACCACTTATGTCAGACCAATCCTGGAGTATGCAGCTCCAGCCTGGAGTCCATACCTAGTTAAACACAAGACAAAGTTAGAGAAGATTCAGCGGTATGCCACCAGGCTCGTCCCGGAACTGAGAGGAATGAGCTACGAGGAAAGGCTAAAGGCGCTGAACCTCACATCCCTGGAAAACAGAAGAGTAAGGGGAGACATGATCACCACCTACAAGATTCTCAGGGGAATTGACAGGGTGGACAAAGACAACCTCTTCAGCACGGGTGGGACACGAACAAGGGGACACAGGTGGAAGCTGAGTACCCACATGAGCCACAGAGACGTTAGAAGGAACTTTTTCAGTGTCAGAGTAGTTAACAAATGGAATGCATTAGGAAGTGATGTGGTGGAGGCTGACTCCATACACAGTTTCAAGTGTAGATATGATAGAGCCCAATAGGCTCAGGAACCTGTACACCTGTTGATTGACAGTTGAGAGGCGGGACCAAAGAGCCAGAGCTCAACCCCCGCAAGCACAACTAGGTGAGTACAACTGGTGTGGTGTGTGTGTGTGTGCGTGCGTGCGTGCGCGTGAACGTGCGTACGTGCGTGTGCTACCTTTACATAGACAAATCCATGTAGTAGACATGACCGAGAAAAAATCGATTAGGAACCACATCAGACAACCGACATTTACAAAGTCGGGGCCCAGGAGCTAGGACCACGCTCGTACAGGTCCATACATCATATACTCACCCCCCCCCCCACACACACACACACCAATAAACCAATACAACACTTATACATAAACCACTTATACACACGAGTGGTTATACACTACACTATACCCCCCCCCAGCCTTCTATGAGAGCTAATCACCAGCCTGGGGTCGTTAATTACCCGGGAGTGAACTGCTCTATTAGAGCCAGAGCTCAGGTATAGAGCAGTGCCACCTGTGGCCCTCACAGGCGCCCTAACGAGCCAACCACAGGCGTGTAATAACCGTAGTGATTAACTACTTCAACTTTACACACGAATAGCGATTGGTATGGCACTGGTGCCATTGTGGCACAGCTGCCAGTGTGGCACAGCTGCCAGTGTGGCACAGGTGCCAGTGTGGCACTGGTGCCATTGTGGCACTGGTGCCATTGTGGCACAGCTGCCAGTGTGGCACTGGTGCCATTGTGGCACAGCTGCCAGCGTGGCACTGGTGCCATTGTGGCACAGCTGCCAGTGTGGCACTGGTGCCATTGTGGCACAGCTGCCAGTGTGGCACTGGTGCCATTGTGGCACAGCTACCAATGTGGCACTGGTGCCATTGTGGCACAGCTGCCAGTGTGGCACTGGTGCCATTGTGGCACAGCTGCCAGTGTGGCACTGGTGCCATTGTGGCACAGCTGCCAGTGTGGCACAGCTGCCAGTGTGGCACAGGTGCCAGTGTGGCACTGGTGCCATTGTGGCACTGGTGCCATTGTGGCACAGCTGCCAGTGTGGCACTGGTGCCATTGTGGCACAGCTGCCAGTGTGGCACTGGTGCCATTGTGGCACAGCTACCAATGTGGCACTGGTGCCATTGTGGCACAGCTGCCAGTGTGGCACTGGTGCCATTGTGGCACAGCTGCCAGTGTGGCACTGGTGCCATTGTGGCACAGCTACCAGTGTGGCACTGGTGCCATTGTGGCACAGCTGCCAGTGTGGCACTGGTGCCATTGTGGCACAGCTGCCAGTGTGGCACTGGTGCCATTGTGGCACAGCTGCCAGTGTGGCACTGGTGCCATTGTGGCACAGCTGCCAGTGTGGCACTGGTGCCATTGTGGCACAGCTGCCAGTGTGGCACTGGTGCCAGTGTGGCACAGCTGCCAGTGTGGCACAGCTGCCAGTGTGGCACAGCTGCCAGTGTGGCACAGCTGCCAGTGTGGCACAGCTGCCAGTGTGGCACAGCTGCCAGTGTGGCACTGGTGCCATTGTGGCACAGCTGCCAGTGTGGCACAGCTGCCAGTGTGGCACTGGTGCCATTGTGGCACAGCTGCCAGTGTGGCACTGGTGCCATTGTGGCACAGCTGCCAGTGTGGCACAGCTGCCAGTGTAGCACAGCTGCCAGTGTGGCACTGGTGCCATTGTGGCACAGCTGCCAGTGTGGCACAGCTGCCAGTGTGGCACAGCTGCCAGTGTGGCACAGCTGCCAGTATGGCACAGCTGCCAGTATGGCACAGCTGCCAGTATGGAACAGCTGCCAGTGTGGCACAGCTGCCAGTGTGGCACAGCTGCCAGTATGGCACAGCTGCCAGTGTGGCACAGCTGCCAGTGTGGCACAGCTGCCAGTGTGGCACAGCTGCCAGTGTGGCACAGCTGCCAGTGTGGCACAGCTGCCAGTGTGGCACAGCTGCCAGTGTGGCACAGCTGCCAGTGTGGCACAGCTGCCAGTGTGGCACAGCTGCCAGTGTGGCACAGCTGCCAGTGTGGCACAGCTGCCAGTATGGCACAGCTGCCAGTGTGGCACAGCTGCCAGTGTGGTACAGCTGCCAGTCTGGCACAGCTGCCAGTATGGCACAGCTGCCAGTGTGGCACAGCTGCCAGTGTGGCACAGCTGCCAGTGTGGCACAGCTTCCAGTGTGGCACAGCTGCCAGTATGGCACAGCTGCCAGTATGGCACAGCTGCCAGTGTGGCACAGCTGCCAATATGGCACAGCTGCCAGTATGGCACAGCTGCCAGTGTGGCACAGCTGCCAGTGTGGCATAGCTGCCAGTGTGGCACAGCTGCCAGTATGGCACAGCTGCCAGTATGGCACAACTGCCAGTATGGCACAGCTGCCAGTGTGGCACAGCTGCCAATATGGCACAGCTGCCAGTATGGCACAGCTGCCAGTGTGGCACAGCTGCCAGTGTGGCATAGCTGCCAGTGTGGCACAGCTGCCAGTATGGCACAGCTGCCAGTATGGCACAACTGCCAGTATGGCACAGCTGCCAGTATGGCACAGCTGCCAGTATGGCACCTGCCAGTATGGCACAGCTGCCAGTATGGCACAGCTGCCAGTGTGGCACAGCTGCCAGTATGGCACAGCTGCCAGTGTGGCACAGCTGCCAGTATGGCACAGCTGCCAGTGTGGCACAGCTGCCAGTATGGCACAGCTGCCAGTATGGCACAGCTGCCAGTATGGCACAGCTGCCAGTGTTGCACAGCTGCCAGTGTGGCAATGGTGCCAGTGTGGCACAGCTGCCAGTGTGGCACAGCTGCCAGTATGGCACAGCTGCCAGTGTGGCACAGCTGCCAGTGTGGCACAGCTGCCAGTGTGGCACAGCTGCCAGTGTGGCACAGCTGCCAGTATGGCACAGCTGCCAGTGTGGCACAGTTGCCAGTATGGCACAGCTGCCAGTGTGGCACAGTTGCCAGTATGGCACAGCTGCCAGTGTGGCACAGCTGCCAGTGTGGCACAGCTGCCAGTATGGCACAGCTGCCAGTGTGGCACAGCTGCCAGTATGGCACAGCTGCCAGTGTGGCACAGTTGCCAGTATGGCACAGCTGCCAGTGTGGCACAGTTGCCAGTATGGCACAGCTGCCAGTATGGCACAGCTGCCAGTATGGCACAGCTGCCAGTGTGGCACAGCTGCCAGTGTGGCACAGATGCCAGTATGGCACAGCTGCCAGTATGGCACAGCTGATAGTGTGGCACAGTTGCCAGTATGGCACAGCTGCCAGTGTGGCACAGCTGCCAATATGGCACAGCTGCCAGTATGGCACAGCTGCCAGTGAGGCACAGCTGCCAGTGTGGCACAGCTGCCAGTGTGGCACAGCTGCCAGTGTGGCACAGCTGCCAGTGTGGCACAACTGCCAGTATGGCACAGCTGCCAGTGTGGCACAGCTGCCAGTGTGGCACAGCTGCCAGTGTGGCACAGCTGCCAGTGTGGCACAGCTGCCAGTATGGCACAGCTGCCAGTGTGGAACAGATGCCAGTGAGGCACAGCTGCCAGTGTGGCACAGCTGCCAGTATGGCACAGCTGCCAGTATGGCACCAGTATGCGGAACACAGAACAAGGAACACAGAACAATGGAACCCCCGAGAATCATCTCAAGATAACCTCATGATAACCTCAAGATAACCTCAAGATAACCTCAAGATAACATCAAGATAACCTCATGATAACATCAAGATAACCTCAAGATAACATCAAGATAACCTCAAGATAACATCAAGATAACCTCAAGATAACCTCAAGATAACCTCAAGATAACATCAAGATAACCTCAAGATAACCATCTAATTGGCCCGAGGAAGCAAGGAATGCAATACCCGGCCGGCAGTTATGAGTACTAATGAGTAAGTAGTATGAGGCAGTATGTATGAGTTATGAGGCTGTTGGACTCGTGCATTTCCTCCGTCCCATGGTGCCTGTAGCGAGTTTTCATCAGTTTCATCTAAGGACCGTTGTAAGATCCTCATGAGTACTAATGAGTAAGTAGTATGAGGCAGTATGTATGAGTTATGAGTTATGAGACTGTTGGACTCATGCATTTCCTCCTTCCCATGGTGCCTGTAGCGAGTTTTCCTCAGTTTCATCTATGGAACGTTGTAAGATCCTCTCTCGGGCTGAGACATATCCATCTACAGCAATGGGAAACTTGAAACAAGAAGACTTGTGCTTCTTTATGCTCGACTCGACCCGGGAGTGGCTTCTATAGAGGCAACGTTCGTGTGTTACTGAGTTATGAGGTAACCGGTACACGACTCAACCAGTACACGACTCAACCGGTACACGACTCAACTGGTACTCGACTCAACCAGTACACGGCTCAACCGGTACACGACTCAACTGGTACTCGACTCAACCAGTACACGGCTCAACCGGTACACGGCTAAACCGGTACACAGCTCAACCGGTACATGGCTCAACCGGTACACGGCTCAACCGGTACACGACTCAACTGGTACACGGCTCAACCGGTACACGGCTCAACTGGTACACGACACAACCGGTACACGACACAACTGGTACACGACACAACCGGTACACGACACAACTGGTACACGACACAACCGGTACACGACACAACTGGTACACGACACAACCGGTACACGACACAACTGGTACACGACACAACCGGTACACGACACAACCGGTACACGACACAACCGGTACACGACACAACTGGTACACGACACAACCGGTACACGACACAACTGGTACACGACACAACCGGTACACGACACAACCGGTACACGACACAACCGGTACACGACACAATTGGTACACGACACAACCGGTACACGACTCAACCGGTACACGACACAACTGGTACACGACACAACCGGTACACGACTCAACCGGTACACGACTCAACCGGTACACGACACAACTGGTACACGACACAACCGGTACACGACACAATTGGTACATGACACAACCGGTACACGACTCAACCGGTACACGACACCACCGGTACACGACACAACCGGTACACGACACAATTGGTACACGACACAACCGGTACACGACTCAACCGGTACACGACACCACCGGTACACGACACAACCAGTACACGACACAACTGGTACACGACACAACCGGTACACGACTCAACCGGTACACGACACAACTGGTACACGACACAACCGGTACACGACACAATTGGTACACGACACTACCGGTACACGACTCAACCGGTACACGACACAACTGGTACACGACTCAACTGGTACACGACTCTACCGGTACACGACACAACTGGTACACGACACAACCGGTACAGGACACAATTGGTACACGACACAACCGGTACACAACTCAACTGGTACACGACACAACCGGTACACGACTCAACTGGTACACGACACAACCGGTACACGACTCAACTGGTACACGACACAACCGGTACACGACACAACTGGTACACGACACAACCGGTACACGACACAACTGGTACACGACACCACCGGTACACGACTCAACCGGTACACGACTCAACCGGTACATGACACTACCGGTACACGACACAACCGGTACACGACACAACTGGTACACGACTCAACCGGTACACGACACAACCGGTACACGACACTACCGGTACACGACACAACCGGTACACGACTCAACCGGTACATGACACTACCGGTACACGACACAACCGGTACACGACACTACCGGTACACGACACCACCGGTACATGACACCACTGGTACATGACACAACTGGTACACGACACAACCGGTACACGTCACAACCGGTACACGACACTACCGGTACACGACACAACCGGTACACGACACTACCGGTACACGACACCACCGGTACATGACACCACCGGTACATGACACAACTGGTACACGACACAACCGGTACACGACACAACCGGTACACGACACTACCGGTACACGACACAACCGGTACACGACACAACCGGTACACGACACCACCGGTACATGACACTACCGGTACACGACACTACCGGTACACGACACAACCGGTACACGACACCACCGGTACATGACACTACCGGTACACGACACAACCGGTACACGACACCACCGGTACATGACACTACCGGTACACGACACCACCGGTACATGACACTACCGGTACACGACACCACCAGTACATGACACTACCGGTACACGACACAACCGGTATACGACACAACTGGTACACGACACCACCGGTACACGACTCAACCGGTACACGACTCAACCGGTACATGACACTACCGGTACACGACACAACCGGTACACGACACAACTGGTACACGACACAACCGGTACACGACTCAACCGGTACACGACTCAACCGGTACACGACTCAACCGGTACACGACTCAACCGGTACACGACTCAACCGGTACATGACACTACCGGTACACGACACAACCGGTACACGACACAACTGGTACACGACACCACCGGTACGCGACAGGTGAGGTGGTCATTTGGGTGGCCAGCAGTTGAAGTGGACCACATTAGTCTCCAGCAACATTTGTGTTCCACAACGACATCTTCCACTTTTCGGCTGTGCTTATCTTCCACTGTAATTACTTCCGCTTTTGTCATAGGAGACATGATTCTAGGGACCGGTGGAGGTGATTGGGCACACTTGCTGGTCTGGCAGTCTCTTGAGATACAGAGAGAGAGAGAGATGGTGGAGGATGGAAGGAAGGAGAGAGGAGGTGGTAGAGAGAGGGAGAGAGAGATGGCGGAAGAAGAGAGGAGGTGAGAGAGAGAGTGAGAGAGAGTGAGAGAGTGAGAGGGGAGGCAACATCGTGGGCAGAATAACAATGTGGGAGCAGGTAGAGATCCTCACAGTTAGTGATGGGAGCCACAAGCTGCGGGATAAATCTCTGCTTGTGTTGGATGCTGTAGTGGTGATGCTGGTGGTAGTGGTGGTGGTTGTGGGAGTTGCACGTACTTCTCAGTACTTATACCTGGATCTTACCTGTAGAGGGTTATGAGAGTTCATGTACTCCCCGAGCCCGGCTTCTCGACTTGTGATAACTTGGTCCAACAAGCTGTTGCTTGGAGCGGTTCGAAGGACCACAGACCCCACCACAGCCCGGTTGCTCCGACACTTTCAACAGGAACTAATCCACTTAGTCTCAGTACGAATTTTGTAGCAAACATCAACACTTTTGATCAGATTTGGTTTAGTTCTTCACTTAGGCCGGTTTCCAACATGGCGCAACAACGCCTGTGATGGTCTAACTTGGGCTGCGAACATTGCTTTAAATGACCCAGTACACACAGAAATCCCAATAGTGTGATGCATCAAATGAAGAAATCCACAAGGGCCGTGACGAGGATTCGAATCTACGTCCGAGAGGATCCCAGAATCCCAGAACCTCTCGTACGTAGGTTCGAACCCTCGTCACGAACCTTGTGGATTTGTTCAAATGACTCCTTGTTCGGGTTTTGTAATTAACATTAAAATATTGGCTCAGCTCTCCAAGTTGTATATAAGTGTTACCCTTACTTTATGTCTGTGTTGGTCGTATTGGTATTATCTTCACTCCCAATCCCCTCCACATGTTCGAATATTTCCAGCGTGTTCGAATATTCTTAACGTGTTCGTGTGTGGAACGAACACGTGAAGTGTATGCTCGTGTTCAGTTGTATCTGGCCCCTCAAGTGTGGTCGTGTTCAGTTGTATCTGGCCCCTCATGTGTGGCAGTGTTCAGTTGTATCTGGCCCCTCAAGCGTGGTCGTGTTCAGTTGTATCTGGCCCCTCAAGTGTGGTCGTGTTCAGTTGTATCTGGCCCCTCAAGTGTGGTCGTGTTCAGTTGTATCTGGCCCCTCATGTGTGGCAGTGTTCAGTTGTATCTGGCCCCTCAAGTGTGGTCGTGTTCAGTTGTATCTGGCCCCTCATGTGTGGCAGTGTTCAGTTGTATCTGGCCCCTTAAGTGTGGTCGTGTTCAGTTGTATCTGGCCCCTCATGTGTGGCAGTGTTCAGTTGTATCTGGCCCCACAAGTGTGGTCGTGTTCAGTTGTATCTGGCCCCTTAAGTGTGGAAGTGTTCAGTTGTATCTGGCCCCACAAGTGTGGTCGTGTTCAGTTGTATCTGGCCCCACAAGTGTGGTCGTGTTCAGTTGTATCTGGCCCCTTAAGTGTGGAAGTGTTCAGTTGTATCTGGCCCCTCATGTGTGGAAGTGTTCAGTTGTATCTGGCCCCTTAAGTGTGGTCGTGTTCAGTTGTATCTGGCCCCTCATGTGTGGCAGTGTTCAGTTGTATCTGGCCCCACAAGTGTGGTCGTGTTCAGTTGTATCTGGCCCCACAAGTGTGGAAGTGTTCAGTTGTATCTGGCCCCACAAGTGTGGTCGTGTTCAGTTGTATCTGGCCCCACAAGTGTGGTCGTGTTCAGTTGTATCTGGCCCCTTAAGTGTGGAAGTGTTCAGTTGTATCTGGCCCCACAAGTGTGGTCGTGTTCAGTTGTATCTGGCCCCACAAGTGTGGTCGTGTTCAGTTGTATCTGGCCCCTCAAGTGAGGTCGTGTTCAGTTGTATCTGGCCCCTCAAGTGTGGTCGTGTTCAGTTGTATCTGGCCCCTCAAGTGAGGTCGTGTTCAGTTGTATCTGGCCCCTCAAGTGTGGAAGTGTTCAGTTGTATCTGGCCCCACAAGTGAGTGGAAGTGTTCAGTTGTATCTGGCCCCTCAAGTGTGGAAGTGTTCAGTTGTATCTGGCCCCTCATGTGTGGCAGTGTTCAGTTGTATCTGGCCCCTCAAGTGAGGTCGTGTTCAGTTGTATCTGGCCCCTCAAGTGTGGTCGTGTTCAGTTGTATCTGGCCCCTCAAGTGTGGAAGTGTTCAGTTGTATCTGGCCCCTCAAGTGTGGTCGTGTTCAGTTGTATCTGGCCCCTCAAGTGTGGTCGTGTTCAGTTGTATCTGGCCCCACAAGTGTGTGGAAGTGTTCAGTTGTATCTGGCCCCACAAGTGTGTGGAAGTGTTCAGTTGTATCTGGCCCCTCAAGTGTGGAAGTGTTCAGTTGTATCTGGCCCCTCAAGTGTGGTCGTGTTCAGTTGTATCTGGCCCCTCAAGTGTGGTCGTGTTCAATTGTATCTGGCCCCTCAAGTGTGGAAGTGTTCAGTTGTATCTGGCCCCACAAGTGTGGTCGTGTTCAGTTGTATCTGGCCCCACAAGTGTGGTCGTGTTCAGTTGTATCTGGCCCCTCAAGTGTGGTCGTGTTCAATTGTATCTGGCCCCTCAAGTGTGGAAGTGTTCAGTTGTATCTGGCCCCTCAAGTGTGGAAGTGTTCAGTTGTATCTGGCCCCTCAAGTGTGGTCGTGTTCAATTGTATCTGGCCCCTCAAGTGTGGAAGTGTTCAGTTGTATCTGGCCCCTCAAGTGTGGTCGTGTTCAGTTGTATCTGGCCCCTCAAGTGTGGTCGTGTTCAATTGTATCTGGCCCCTCAAGTGTGGAAGTGTTCAGTTGTATCTGGCCCCTCAAGTGTGGAAGTGTTCAGTTGTATCTGGCCCCACAAGTGTGGTCGTGTTCAGTTGTATCTGGCCCCTCAAGTGTGGTCGTGTTCAGTTGTATCTGGCCCCACAAGTGAGTGGAAGTGTTCAGTTGTATCTGGCCCCTCAAGTGAGGTCGTGTTCAGTTGTATCTGGCCCCTCAAGTGTGGAAGTGTTCAGTTGTATCTGGCCCCACAAGTGTGTGGAAGTGTTCAGTTGTATCTGGCCCCTCAAGTGTGGAAGTGTTCAGTTCTATCTGGCCCCTCAAGTGTGGTCGTGTTCAGTTGTATCTGGCCCCTCAAGTGTGGTCGTGTTCAGTTGTATCTGGCCCCTCAAGTGTGGTCGTGTTCAATTGTATCTGGCCCCTCAAGTGTGGAAGTGTTCAGTTGTATCTGGCCCCACAAGTGTGGTCGTGTTCAGTTGTATCTGGCCCCACAAGTGAGTGGAAGTGTTCAGTTGTATCTGGCCCCACAAGTGAGGTCGTGTTCAGTTGTATCTGGCCGCTAATCACATGGTCTCTTGCTGGAGTTCGTTCCTTACTATAACTATAGAACACCATCGCTTTGTGGTTAAATATGGCCGCAGTGGCGTTTTCAAATTGTAGAGTATCATTGTATATGTTATTGTGTAGTTGGGGTGGTAGGGGTGTTGTGGTGGTTGGAGGGGGGGTGGTAGGGGTGTGGTGGTTGGAGGGGGGGTGGTAGGGGTGTTGTGGTTGGAGGGGGGGTGGTAGGGGTGTGGTGGTTGGAGGGGGGGTGGTAGGGGTGTTGTGGTGGTTGGAGGGGGGGGTGGTAGGGGTGTGGTGGTTGGAGGGGGGGTGGTAGGGGTGTTGTGGTGGTTGGAGGGGGGGGGGTGGTAGGGGTGTGGTGGTGGTTGGAGGGGGGGTGGTAGGGGTGTGGTGGTTGGAGGGGGGGTGGTAGGGGTGGTTGTGGGGGGGGAGGGTCCCAGGACAACAGTAACTGGCCACCTGAATCACCACCGGAAAGCCTCACTTAACAATGTGTCAATAACAATTACCCTGAATCCGTTATTCCTTTCAGGAGTCCTGCGGTTAATGTGTGCCTGTGGAGTCATGTATTGATACAATAGCATGTGGGAGGTGTGTGTATATATATATATGCACTCACACACACGCACGCGCACACACACACACACACTCACACACACACACTCACACACACGCGCGCACACACACACACACACACACACACACACACACACACACACACACACACACACACACACACACACACACACACACACACACACACACGCGCACACACACACACACACACACACTCACGCACACACACACTCACACACACTTACCTGTGTAAGGAATCATTCAGAATCTTGTACACCACATATGTAAGACCAATCCTGGAGTATGCGGCCCCAGCATGGAGCCCGTACCTTGTCAAGCACAAGACGAAGCTGGAAAAAGTCCAAAGGTATGCTACTAGACTAGTCCCAGAACTAAGAGGCATGAGTTATGAGGAAAGGCTGCGGGAAATGCACCTCACGACACTGGAAGACAGAAGAGTAAGGGGTGACATGATCACAACCTACAAAATCCTCAGGGGAATCGACCGGGTAAACAAGGATGAACTTTTCAACACTGGTGGGACGCGAACAAGGGGACACAGGTGGAAGCTGAGTACCCAAATGAGCCACAGAGACGTTAGAAAGAACTTTTTCAGTGTCAGAGTAGTTAGCAAATGGAATGCATTAGACAGTGATGTGGTGGAGGCTGACTCCATACACAGTTTCAAATGTAGATATGATAGAGCCCAATAGGCTCAGGAATCTGTACACCAGTTGATTGACGGTTGAGAGGCGGGACCAAAGAGCCAGAGCTCAACCCCCGCAAGCACAATTAGGTGAGTACAATTAGGTGAGTACACAGGGGCCTCGTAGCCTGGTGGATAGCGCGCAGGACTCGTAATTCTGTGGCGCGGGTTCGATTCCCGCACCAAGCAGAAACAGATGGGCAAAGTTTCTTTCACCCTAAGTGCCCCTGTTACCTAGCAGTAAATAGGTACCTGGGATTTCGTCAGCTGTCACGGGCTGCTTCCTAGGGTGTATATGTGTGTGTGTGTGTGTGGTGTGGGGGGAAAAAAGTAGTTAGTAAAACAGTTGATTAAGAGTTGAGAGGCGGGACCAAAGAGCCAGAGCTCAACCCCCGCAAGCACCACTAGGTGAGTACACACACACACACACGCACACACGCGCGTGGGAAACCAACTCAATAACCCATCACACAGGAAACATACACCACAGTGTTGTATATTTCATTCATTTAACCCTATGTAACACTCTCCCATATTCATACCATAGTAGAGGGGGCTGGCCGGCGGTGCCCGGGGCTCTCCGTCTGACACTAACAACGGAACCAGTGGATCCCTCCATCACTAACACTGTAACATCAAGATCCCCAACGACAAAATATGATGTACTATAGACCCTAGCGGCTCGCGCAAGTGAAGAACTATCATGTTTTCTATTCGCCAGTCCTCAGTTAGGTTAGGTTCGGGCAACTTAGTACATCATTTTTAAGACGTTGTGACAACGGGTTAGGTTTACCTCTCCAAACACCAGGACGCGGAGAGAGTAAAAGTATCGGAGCGTCGTGTCTTGTCTATACATAGGTAACGGGACAAGGCTAGACCTGGTGATGACCCAGTATGAGGCAGGTGTTTAGGTAGGTGTTCAGGCAGGTGTTGAACACCTGAATTGTTCAAATGTGACCTTAAACTGTCCAAATGTGACCCAGAATTGTTCATATGTGACCCAGAATTGTTCAAATGTGACCCTGAATTGTTCATATGTGACCCTGAATTGTTCAAATGTGACCCTGAATTGTTCAAATGTGACCCTGAATTGTTCCAATGTGACCCTAAATTGTTCAAACTGTCCCTAAATTGTTCAAATGTGACCCTAAATTGTTCAAACTGTCCCTAAATTATTCAAATGTGATCCTGAATTGTTCAAATGTGACCCTGAATTGTTCAAATGTGTCCCTGAATTGTTCAAATGTGACCTGAATTGTTCAAATGTGTCCCTAAATTGTTCACATGTGACCATGAATTGTTCAAATGTGACCCTGAATTGTTCAAACTGTCCCTAAACTGTTCAAATGTGACCCTGAACTGTTCAAATGTAACAGAACAGTTCATCTCCCTCAAGAATGAACAAGTCTCCCCTGGTGTTCAGTTCTCTACACAGTTCGAAGAACAGAAATCAAGGCCCAAATAATCATCACAAAAGTGAAGATAACTTAGAAAAATGAACAATTGAGCCACTAAAGAGAGGGAGAAATTGCTATACACGAGTCAGTAACGAAGCTGAGATGTCAAACCACCACCACAACCACCCCTACCACCACAACTACCACCCACAACTACCACCCACAACTACACCCACAACCACAATTACCACCACAACCACCATTACCACCACAACTACACCCACAACCACAATTACCACCACAAATATCCCTACCACCACAACCACCCCTACCACCACAACCACCCCTACCACCACAACTACACCCACAACCACCCCTACCACCACAACCACCCCTACCACCACAACTACACCCACAACCACCCCTACCACCACAACTACACCCACAACCACCCCTACCACCACAACTACACCCACAACCACAATTACCACCACAAATACCCCTACCACCACAACCACCCCTACCACCACAACTACACCCACAACCACCCCTACCAACACAACTACACCCACAACCACAATTACCACCACAAATACCCCTACCACCACAACCACCCCTACCACCACAACTACACCCACAACCACAATTACCACCACAAATATCGCTACCACCACAACCACCCCTACCACCACAACTACACCCACAACCACCCCTACCACCACAACTACACCCACAACCACAATTACCACCACAAATACCCCTACCACCACAACCACCCCTACACCACAACTACACCCACAACCACCCCTACCAACACAACTACACCCACAACCACAATTACCACCACAAATATCGCTACCACCACAACCACCCCTACCACCACAACTACACCCACAACCACCCCTACCACCACAACTACACCCACAACCACCCCTACCACCACAACTACACCCACAACCACAATTACCACCACAAATACCCCTACCACCACAACCACCCCTACCACCACAACTACACCCACAACCACCCCTACCACCACAACTACACCCACAACCACCCCTACCACCACAACTACACCCACAACCACCCCTACCACCACAACTACACCCACAACCACCCCTACCACCACAACTACACCCACAACCACCCCTACCACCACAACTACACCCACAACCACCCCTACCAACACAACTACACCCACAACCACAATTACCACCACAAATACCCCTACCACCACAACCACCCCTACCACCACAACTACACCCACAACCACCCCTACCACCACAACTACACCCACAACCACCCCTACCACCACAACTACACCCACAACCACAATTACCACCACAAATACCCCTACCACCACAACCAACCCTACCACCACAACTACACCCACAACCACCCCTACCACCACAACTACACACACAACCACCCCTACCAACACAACTACACCCACAACCACAATTACCACCACAAATATCCCTACCACCACAACCAACCCTACCACCACAACCACCCCTACCACCACAACCACCCCTACCAACACAACCACCCCTACCACCACAACCACCCCTACCACCACAACTACACCCACAACCACCCCTACCAACACAACTACACCCACAACCACAATTACCACCACAAATATCCCTACCACCACAACCAACCCTACCACCACAACCACCCCTACCACCACAACTACACCCACAACCACAATTACCACCACAACCAGCATCACAGAGAGGTGTGAGAGAGAGAGGACCAACGCGGTTGCTAGTTAGATATTCCTTTTGGGCTACGGAGCGGCTCAATGAATTACTCCAACACACTCAGGGAGCACGGGATGAATACCGCAGGTAGCACGGCAAGGAACCGGGGAGCAAGTAGCAGGAGCAGGGGGGATCAGGTAGCAGCAGCAGGGGGAGCAGGTAGCAGCAGCAGGGGACCAGGTAGCAGCAGCAGGGGACCAGGTAGCAGGAGCAGGGGGAGCAGGTAGCAGCAGCAGGGGAGCAGGTAGCAGCAGCAGGGGACCAGGTAGCAGCAGCAGGGGGAGCAGGTAGCAGCAGCAGGGGGTGCAGGTAGCAGTAGCAGGGGACCAGGTAGCAGCAGCAGGGGGGACCAGGTAGCAGCAGCAGGGGACCAGGTAGCAGGAGCAGGGGGGAGCAGGTAGCAGAAGCAGGGGGAGCAAGTAGCAGGAGCAGGGGGGATCAGGTAGCAGCAGCAGGGGGGAGCAGGTAGCAGCAGCAGGGGACCAGGTAGCAGGAGCAGGGGACCAGGTAGCAGCAGCAGGGGACCAGGTAGCAGCAGCAGGGGGGAGCAGGTAGCAGCAGCAGGGGACCAGGTAGCAGCAGCAGGGGACCAGGTAGCAGGAGCAGGGGGGAGCAGGTAGCAGCAGCAGGGGGAGCAGGTAGCAGCAGCAGGGGACCAGGTAGCAGCAGCAGGGGACCAGGTAGCAGCAGCAGGGGACCAGGCAGCAGCAGCAGGGGGACCAGGTAGCAGCAGCAGGGGAGTAGGTAGCAGCAGCAGGGGACCAGGCAGCAGCAGCAGGGGGACCAGGTAGCAGCAGCAGGGGAGCAGGTAGCAGCAGCAGGGGACCAGGCAGCAGCAGCAGGGGGACCAGGTAGCAGCAGCAGGGGAGCAGGTAGCAGCAGCAGGGGACCAGGTAGCAGCAGCAGGGGACCAGGTAGCAGCAGCAGGGGGAGCAGGTAGCAGCAGCAGCAGGGGACCAGGTAGCAGCAGCAGGGGAGCAGGTAGCAGCAGCAGGGGAGCAGGTAGCAGCAGCAGGGGACCAGGTAGCAGCAGCAGGGGACCAGGTAGCAGCAGCAGGGGAGCAGGTAGCAGCAGCAGGGGACCAGGTAGCAGCAGCAGCAGGGGACCAGGTAGCAGCAGCAGGGGACCAGGTAGCAGCAGCAGGGGACCAGGTAGCAGCAGCAGGGGACCAGGCAGCAGCAGCAGGGGGACCAGGTAGCAGCAGCAGCAGGGGACCAGGTAGCAGCAGCAGGGGACCAGGTAGCAGCAGCAGGGGACCAGGTAGCAGCAGCAGGGGGACCAGGTAGCAGCAGCACCAGGGGACCAGGTAGCAGCAGCAGGGGACCAGGTAGCAGCAGCAGGGGACCAGGTAGCAGCAGCACCAGGTGACCAGGTAGCAGCAGCAGGGGACCAGGTAGCAGCAGCAGGGGGACCAGGTAGCAGCAGCAGGGGGGAGCAGGTAGCAGCAGCAGGGGAGCAGGTAGCAGCAGCAGGGGACCAGGTAGCAGCAGCAGGGGACCAGGTAGCAGCAACACCAGGGGGACCAGGTAGCAGCAGCAGGGGACCAGGTAGCAGCAGCAGGGGACCAGGTAGCAGCAGCAGGGGACCAGGTAGCAGCAACAGGGGGACCAGGTAGCAGCAGCAGGGGACCAGGTAGCAGCAGCAGCAGGGGGACCAGGTAGCAGCAGCAGCAGGGGGACCAGGTAGCAGCAGCAGGGGACCAGGTAGCAGCAGCAGCAGGGGGACCAGGTAGCAGCAGCAGGGGACCAGGTAGCAGCAGCAGGGGGACCAGGTAGCAGCAGCAGGGGACCAGGTAGCAGCAGCAGGGGACCAGGTAGCAGCAGCAGGGGACCAGGTAGCAGCAGCAGGGGGACCAGGTAGCAGCAGCAGGGGACCAGGTAGCAGCAGCAGCAGGGGACCAGGTAGCAGCAGCAGCAGGGGACCAGGTAGCAGCAGCAGGGGACCAGGTAGCAGCAGCAGCAGGGGGACCAGGTAGCAGCAGCAGGGGGGAGCAGGTAGCAGCAGCAGGGGACCAGGTAGCAGCAGCAGGGGGGACCAGGTAGCAGCAGCAGGGGACCAGGTAGCAGCAGCAGGGGACCAGGTAGCAGCAGCAGGGGACCAGGTAGCAGCAGCAGCAGGGGGAACCAGGTAGCAGCAGCAGGGGGACCAGTTAGCAGCAGCAGGGGGACCAGGTAGCAGAAGCAGCAGGGGGACCAGGTAGCAGCAGCAGGGGACCAGGTAGCAGCAGCAGGGGGACCAGGTAGCAGCAGCAGCAGGGGACCAGGTAGCAGCAGCAGGGGACCAGGTAGCAGCAGCAGGGGACCAGGTAGCAGCAGGGGACCAGGTAGCAGCAGCAGCAGGGGACCAGGTAGCAACAGCAGGGGGACCAGGTAGCAGCAGCAGGGGACCAGGTAGCAGCAGCAGCAGGGGACCAGGTAGCAGCAGCAGGGGACCAGGTAGCAGCAGCAGGGGACCAGGTAGCAGCAGCAGGGGACCAGGTAGCAGCAGCAGGGGGACCAGGTAGCAGCAGCAGGGGACCAGGTAGCAGCAGCAGGGGGACCAGGTAGCAGCAGCAGGGGAGCAGGTAGCAGCAGCAGGGGAGCAGGTAGCAGCAGCTGGGGGGAGCAGGTAGCAGCAGCAGGGGGACCAGGTAGCAGCAGCAGGGGACCAGGTAGCAGCAGGGGGACCAGGTAGCAGCAGCAGGGGACCAAGTAGCAGCAGCAGGGGACCAGGTAGCAGCAGCAGGGGACCAGGTAGCAGCAGCAGGGGACCAGGTAGCAGCAGCAGGGGGACCAGGTAGCAGCAGCAGGGGACCAGGTAGCAGCAGCAGGGGGACCAGGTAGCAGCAGCAGGGGAGCAGGTAGCAGCAGCAGGGGAGCAGGTAGCAGCAGCTGGGGGGGAGCAGGTAGCAGCAGCAGGGGGACCAGGTAGCAGCAGCAGGGGACCAGGTAGCAGCAGGGGGACCAGGTAGCAGCAGCAGGGGACCAAGTAGCAGCAGCAGGGGACCAGGTAGCAGCAGCAGGGGGACCAGGTAGCAGCAGCAGGGGAGCAGGTAGCAGCAGCAGGGGACCAGGTAGCAGCAGCAGGGGACCAGGTAGCAGCAGCAGGGGGAGCAGGTAGCAGCAGCAGCAGGGGACCAGGTAGCAGCAGCAGGGGAGCAGGTAGCAGCAGCAGGGGAGCAGGTAGCAGCAGCAGGGGACCAGGTAGCAGCAGCAGGGGACCAGGTAGCAGCAGCAGCAGGGGACCAGGTAGCAGCAGCAGGGGAGCAGGTAGCAGCAGCAGGGGAGCAGGTAGCAGCAGCAGGGGACCAGGTAGCAGCAGCAGGGGACCAGGTAGCAGCAGCAAGGGAGCAGGTAGCAGCAGCAGGGGACCAGGTAGCAGCAGCAGCAGGGGACCAGGTAGCAGCAGCAGGGGACCAGGTAGCAGCAGCAGGGGACCAGGTAGCAGCAGCAGGGGACCAGGCAGCAGCAGCAGGGGAACCAGGTAGCAGCAGCAGCAGGGGACCAGGTAGCAGCAGCAGGGGACCAGGTAGCAGCAGCAGGGGACCAGGTAGCAGCAGCAGGGGGACCAGGTAGCAGCAGCACCAGGGGACCAGGTAGCAGCAGCAGGGGACCAGGTAGCAGCAGCAGGGGACCAGGTAGCAGCAGCACCAGGGGACCAGGTAGCAGCAGCAGGGGACCAGGTAGCAGCAGCAGGGGGACCAGGTAGCAGCAGCAGGGGGGAGCAGGTAGCAGCAGCAGGGGAGCAGGTAGCAGCAGCAGGGGACCAGGTAGCAGCAGCAGGGGACCAGGTAGCAGCAGCAGCAGGGGGGACCAGGTAGCAGCAGCATGGGACCAGGTAGCAGCAGCAGGGGACCAGGTAGCAGCAGCAGGGGACCAGGTAGCAGCAACAGGGGGACCAGGTAGCAGCAGCAGGGGACCAGGTAGCAGCAGCAGCAGGGGGACCAGGTAGCAGCAGCAGCAGGGGGACCAGGTAGCAGCAGCAGGGGACCAGGTAGCAGCAGCAGCAGGGGGACCAGGTAGCAGCAGCAGGGGGACCAGGTAGCAGCAGCAGCAGGGGACTAGGTAGCAGCAGCAGCAGGGGGACCAGGTAGCAGCAGCAGGGGACCAGGTAGCAGCAGCAGCAGGGGGACCAGGTAGCAGCAGCAGGGGGACCAGGTAGCAACAGCAGCAGGGGGACCAGGTAGCAGCAGCAGGGGACCAGGTAGCAGCAGCAGCAGGGGGACCAGGTAGCAGCAGCAGGGGACCAGGTAGCAGCAGCAGGGGACCAGGTAGCAGCAGCAGGGGACCAGGTAGCAGCAGCAGCAGGGGACCAGGTAGCAGCAGCAGGGGGACCAGGTAGCAGCAGCAGGGGGACCAGGTAGCAGCAGCAGGGGACCAGGTAGCAGCAGCAGGGGAGCAGGTAGCAGCAGCAGGGGAGCAGGTAGCAGCAGCAGGGGGAGCAGGTAGCAGCAGCAGGGGAGCAGGTAGCAGCAGCAGGGGACCAGGTAGCAGCAGCAGCAGGGGGACCAGGTAGCAGCAGCAGGGGACCAGGTAGCAGCAGCAGCAGGGGACCAGGTAGCAGCAGCAGGGGGGACCAGGTAGCAGCAGCGGGGGACCAGGTAGCAGCAGCAGGGGACCAGGTAGCAGCAGCAGGGGAGCAGGTAGCAGCAGCAGGGGACCAGGTAGCAGCAGCAGGGTGACCAGGTAGCAGCAGCAGGGGGGAGCAGGTAGCAGCAGCAGCAGGGGGACCAGGTAGCAGCAGCAGGGGACCAGGTAGCAGCAGCAGCAGGGGGACCAGGTAGCAGCAGCGGGGGACCAGGTAGCAGCAGCAGGGGAGCAGGTAGCAGCAGCAGCAGGGGGACCAGGTAGCAGCAGCAGGGGACCAGGTAGCAGCAGCAGCAGGGGGACCAGGTAGCAGCAGCAGGGGACCAGGTAGCAGCAGCAGCAGGGGACCAGGTAGCAGCAGCAGGGGACCAGGTAGCAGCAGCAGCAGGGGACCAGGTAGCAGCAGCAGCAGGGGGACCAGGTAGCAGCAGCAGGGGGACCAGGTAGCAGCAGCAGCAGGGGACCAGGTAGCAGCAGCAGGGGACCAGGTAGCAGCAGCAGGGGACCAGGTAGCAGCAGCAGGGGACCAGGTAGCAGCAGCAGGGGGACCAGGTAGCAGCAGCAGGGGACCAGGTAGCAGCAGCAGGGGACCAGGTAGCAGCAGCAGGGGACCAGGTCGCAGCAGCAGGGGGACCAGGTAGCAGCAGCAGGGGACCAGGTAGCAGCAGCAGCAGGGGACCAGGTAGCAGCAGCAGCAGGGGACCAGGTAGCAGCAGCAGGGGACCAGGTAGCAGCAGCAGCAGGGGGACCAGGTAGCAGCAGCAGGGGGGAGCAGGTAGCAGCAGCAGGGGACCAGGTAGCAGCAGCAGGGGGGACCAGGTAGCAGCAGCAGGGGACCAGGTAGCAGCAGCAGGGGACCAGGTAGCAGCAGCAGGGGACCAGGTAGCAGCAGCAGCAGGGGGGACCAGGTAGCAGCAGCAGGGGGACCAGTTAGCAGCAGCAGGGGGACCAGGTAGCAGCAGCAGCAGGGGGACCAGGTAGCAGCAGCAGGGGACCAGGTAGCAGCAGCAGGGGACCAGGTAGCAGCAGCAGGGGACCAGGTAGCAGCAGCAGGGGACCAGGTAGCAGCAGCAGGGGACCAGGTAGCAGCAGGGGACCAGGTAGCAGCAGCAGCAGGGGACCAGGTAGCAACAGCAGGGGGACCAGGTAGCAGCAGCAGGGGACCAGGTAGCAGCAGCAGCAGGGGACCAGGTAGCAGCAGCAGGGGACCAGGTAGCAGCAGCAGGGGACCAGGTAGCAGCAGCAGGGGACCAGGTAGCAGCAGCAGGGGGACCAGGTAGCAGCAGCAGGGGACCAGGTAGCAGCAGCAGGGGGACCAGGTAGCAGCAGCAGGGGAGCTGGTAGCAGCAGCAGGGGAGCAGGTAGCAGCAGCTGGGGGGAGCAGGTAGCAGCAGCAGGGGGACCAGGTAGCAGCAGCAGGGGACCAGGTAGCAGCAGGGGGACCAGGTAGCAGCAGCAGGGGACCAAGTAGCAGCAGCAGGGGACCAGGTAGCAGCAGCAGGGGGACCAGGTGGGGAAAGTTGGGAAAAGTGCTGAATCTGGACTATATGTGTGTCTCTCTCTCTGTCTCTCTCTCTCTCTTTCTCTCTCTCTCACTCTCTCTCTCTGTCTCATTCTCTCTGTCTCTGTCTCTCTCTCTGTCTCTGTCTCTGTCTCTCTCTCTCTCTCTCTCTCTCTCTCTCTCTCTCTCTCTCTCTCTCTCTCTCTCTCTCTCTCTCTCTCTCTCTCTCTCTCTCTCTCTGTCTCTCTGTCTCTGGCTCTCTGTCTCTCTCTCTCTCTCACTCTCTCTCACCCAAGGCCCCGGAAGGTCTAGAGGCGGGAGAGAGAGAGAATAATAATATGCATAAAAATGATATATTGCACCAAGATAACAGCCAGCCTTAAGTCTGCGGTGAAGAATGAACCGGTTATAAGGTCAGCTAAGATGGATATCCTACTCTAGGGTCACCGGCGCGTCCCGGGGCTCCCAGCACACCTGACAGACAGACAGGCAGGCAGACAGACAGACAGACAGATCCTCCTCCAGATGCTCAGTATATAGCGTCTGTCTGTCTCTGTGGACGGTGTATAGCGTCTGTCTGTCTCTGTGGACGGTGTATAGCGTCTGTCTGTCTCTGTGGACGGTGTATAGCGTCTGTCTGTCTCTGTGGACGGTGTATAGCGTCTGTCTGTCTCTGTGGACGGTGTATAGTGTCTGTCTGTCTCTGTGGACGGTGTATAGTGTCTGTCTGTCTCTGTGGACGGTGTATAGTGTCTGTCTGTCTCTGTGGACGGTGTATAGTGTCTGTCTATCTCTGTGGACGGTGTATAGTGTCTGTCTGTCTCTGTGAACGGTGTATAGTGTCTGTCTGTCTCTGTGGACGGTGTATAGCGTCTGTCTGTCTCTGTGGACGGTGTATAGCGTCTGTCTGTCTCTGTGGATACTGTCTGTGTCTGCCACTGAAATACTCAGCGTAGCAACCGGGCCCAACCAGTTCCACTCCCTAAATGATTGAACCTCTCCAAACTTCGTCCGAACTGTCTGTCAGGAGGGCTTGGGAGGGGGGTTAGGGTTGGTTAGGGGGGGTTAGGGGGGGTTAGGGGGGGTTGGGGGGGGTGGCAATTGCACGGTGCAAAAGAGGAGGGGTTGGTTCAGAGGGCCTCTGTTGCAGAGTGGCTGAGGAGGTCTGCTGTGGACCACAGTGGGAAGAGTGGTGGTAGATAGTAGTGGTAGATAGTTGTGTTGGATGACAGTAATGATGGTAGATAGGTAGATGAATGAGTAGATCAAGCTATACCACCGTATATTTACTCAAACATACACTCATCATATTATAAACATACTCGACTCTCAAGTCTATATCGAACGAGGGTCACAAAGAGAGAAATCCGTCCCATTACGCAGGGAAAAAATTTCGTGTAGATAAACAAATGCAGGGAAATTCTGGGGTTCACTTTTCCCTGCATTAATGAGTGATGAATGATGAGATAAGCCTGGCTGATCATCGCTGTTGGTAATGGCTTCAGCGCCAGTGATATGAGCGGCCAGAGACACATTTGTTTAACACATGAATCCCTCATGTGTCCTCTGATTTTGGTTCCTCAACTCCGAACCCTGAAGTTAGGGGGGGTGGGGGAGGCTGGATGTGGGAGAGGGAGGTGGGAGGGGGAACATGGGAGAGGCAGGTGGGAGGGGAAGATGGGAGGGGGCAAGAGAGATGGGTCTGAAAATGGCCTTTGGGGAAAAAAATCCTTGGAATTAAAAAAAATTAGATTTCCCTTCGTCTAAAATTAGAGTCTGAATTCTTCTTCGTCTCTAATATTTCTTTGAGACAATTCAGAGTCTAATTAGACGTACCTGGTAACTGGGAGGTCTGAGTTGGGTTCTAGCTACCTAGGAACTATCTATCTAGGAACTACCTATCTAGACGTACCTAGGAACTGGGTATCAGAGTTGGGCTCTAGCTCCCAAGCCCCGCTTTACCAGCTTAGCTACTGGATGAACTCTGTCTCTCTCTCTCCAGCTGAATTAATCTCTGAAGTTGAGATGTTGTTTCAACAACTTTCCCAATCAACTCAGTCAACTCATCTGCTGCTTCTTGGTTGACAAAATCATCATTGATTCACGTTGACTCATTTGTGTTTCTAGTTGTCATCAATGTCCCGTTCGCTTAATTGTTTACCCTTAGTGATTGAAGCCTTTTTGGCACATTTGTCCTTGCTTTTACACTCTTAAGAGCCTTGTTAGGTTGTACCATGTTCCCTTAGGCTCTTTAGAGCCTTGCTTAGATCCCCTTAGGCTCTTTAGAGTCTAAAGATCCCCTTAGGCTCTTTAGAGTCAAAGAGAAACACATACTGCTATGTGTTTCCCTTAGGCTCTTAAGAGCCTTTCTTGGTACTGCTATGTTCCCCTTAGGCTCTTAAGAGCCTTGCTCTAAGAGCCTAAGGTACACATATACCATGCTTCCCCTGGGGGGGGGGGGGTTGTAGGGAAATTGATTTGGTATATTATGTTGAAAATTACCTCATTATGTTGACGCTGATATGAGGTGATATGTAGGGGAGATAGGAGAGGTAGAGGGAGGGAGAGGGAGAGGGAGAGGGAGGGAAGGAGGAAGGGAGGAAGGGAGAGGGAGGGAGAGGAGAGGGATGGAAAGAGGGAGAGAGGTGTAGGGGAGGGGGGAAGTGGTGATGGGTAAAGGAGAAAATAAGTTTATTGGAAAATAGGTTGTGGTTATTGTGTGTGTGTGTGTGTGTGTGTGTGTGTGTGTGTGTACTCACCTAGTTGTACTCACCTAGTTGTGTTTGCGGGGGTTGAGCTCTGGCTCTTTGGTCCCGCCTCTCAACCGTCAATCAACAGGTGAGGTGTGTGTGTGTGTGTGTGTGTGTGTGTGTGTGTGTGTGTGTGTGTGTGTGTGTGTGTGTGTGTGTGTGTGTGTGTGTGTGTGTGTGTGTGTGTGTGTGTGTGTGTGTGTGTGTGTGTGTGTGTGTGTGTGTGTGTGTGTGTGTGTGTATGTGTATGTGTATGTGTGTGTGTGTGTGTGTGTGTGTGTGTGTGTGTGTGTGTGTGTGTGTGTGTGTGTGTGTGTGTGTGTGTGTGTGTGTGTGTGTGTTGTGTGTGTGTGTGTGTGTGTGTGTGTGTGTGTATGTGTGTGTGTGTGTGTGTGTGTGTGTGGTGTGTGTGTGTGTGTGTGTGTGTGTGTACTCACCTAATTATACTCACCTAATTGTGCTTGCGGGGGTTGAGCTCTGGCTCTTTGGTCCCGCCTCTCAACCGTCAATCAACTGGTGTACAGATTCCTGAGCCTATTGGGCTCTATCATATCTACACTTGAAACTGTGTATGGAGTCAGCCTCCACCACATCACTTCCTAATGCATTCCATTTACTAACTACTCTGACACTGAAAAAGTTCTTTCTAACGTCTCTGTGGCTCATTTGGGTACTCAGCTTCCACCTGTGTCCCCTTGTTCGCGTCCCACCAGTGTTGAATAGTTCATCCTTGTTTACCCGGTCGATTCCCCTGAGGATTTTGTAGGTTGTGATCATGTCCCCCCTTACTCTTCTGTCTTCCAGTGTCGTGAGGTGCATTTCCCGCAGCCTTTCCTCATAACTCATGCCTCTTAGTTCTGGGACTAGTCTAGTAGCATACCTTTGGACTTTTTCCAGCTTCGTCTTGTGCTTGACAAGGTACGGGCTCCATGCTGGGGCCGCATACTCCAGGATTGGTCTTACATATGTGGTGTACAAGATTCTGAATGATTCCTTACACAGGTTCCTGAACGCCGTTCTGATGTTAGCCAGCCTCGCATATGCCGCAGACGTTATTCTCTTTATGTGGGCTTCAGGAGACAGGTTTGGTGTGATATCAACTCCTAGATCTTTCTCTCTGTCTGTGTGTGTGTGTGTGTGTGTGTGTGTGTGTGTACTCACCTAGTTGTGCTTGCGGGGGTTGAGCTCTGGCTCTTTGGTCCCGCCTCTCAACTGTCAATCAACTGGTGTACAGGTTCCTGAGCCTATTGGGCTCTATCATATCTACACTTGAAACTGTGTATGGAGTCAGCCTCCACCACATCACTGCCTAATGCATTCCATTTGTCAACCACTCTGACACTAAAAAAGTTCTTTCTAATATCTCTGTGGCTCATTTGGGCACTCAGTTTCCACCTGTGTCCCCTAGTACGTGTGCCCCTTGTGTTAAATAGACTGTCTTTATCTACCCTATCAATCCCCTTCAGAATCTTGAATGTGGTGATCATGTCCCCCCTAACTCTTCTGTCTTCCAGCGAAGTGAGGTTTAATTCCCGTAGTCTCTCCTCGTAGCTCATACCAAACCTTTGAACCTTTTCCAGTTTAGTCTTATCCTTGACTAGATATGGACTCCATGCTGGGGCTGCATACTCCAGGATTGGCCTGACATATGTGGTATACAAAGTTCTGAATGATTCTTTACACAAGTTTCTGAATGCCGTTCGTATGTTGGCCAGCCTGGCATATGCCGCTGATGTTATCCGCTTGATATGTGCTGCAGGAGACAGGTCTGGCGTGATATCAACCCCCAAGTCTTTTTCCTTCTCTGACTCCTGAAGAATTTCCTCTCCCAGATGATACCTTGTATCTGGCCTCCTGCTCCCTACACCTATCTTCATTACATTACATTTGGTTGGGTTAAACTCTAACAACCATTTGTTCGACCATTCCTTCAGCTTGTCTAGGTCTTCTTGAAGCCTCAAACAGTCCTCTTCTGTTTTAATCCTTCTCATAATTTTAGCATCGTCCGCAAACATTGAGAGAAATGAATCGATACCCTCCGGGAGATCATTTACATATATCAGAAACAAGATAGGACCGAGTACAGAGCCCTGTGGGACTCCACTGGTGACTTCACGCCAATCGGAGGTCTCACCCCTCACCGTAACTCTCTGCTTCCTATTGCTTAGATACTCCCTTATCCACTGGAGCACCTTACCAGCTACACCTGCCTGTCTCTCCAGCTTATGTACCAGCCTCTTATGCGGTACTGTGTCAAAGGCTTTCCGACAATCCAAGAAAATGCAGTCCGCCCAGCCCTCTCTTTCTTGCTTAATCTGTGTCACCTGATCGTAGAATTCTATCAAGCCTGTGTGTGTGTGTGTGTGTGTGTGTGTGTGTGTGTGTGTGTGTGTGTGTGTGTGTGTGTGTGTGTGTGTGTGTGTGTGTGTGTGTGTGATCATTCAGGTGGGTAAACGAGGAAAGATAACGATTAAGAATATTTTTTTTGCATATCTGTTGGATATCTCCACACACCAGGCCCTCACCATTGCCAGGCCCCATGGGCACAGCGGACCAGTTACCCAAGCACCAAGCCCCTACTTCAGGTCAAGGGAACCCTTACACCAGAATACAAGAGACCTCTACCTTCAGGAGCAGACAATTTACCTGTGTCTTAGGCATTTACCTCAGGGTGTGAGGCAAGCCAGGCACTGACCCATGCCAGGCACTGCCCCAAGCCAGGCACTGCCCCAAGCCAGGCACTGACCCAAGCCAGGAACTGACCCAAGCCAGGCACTGACCCAAGCCAGGCACTGACCCAAGCTAGGCACTGACCCAAGCCAGGCACTGACCCAAGCCAGGCACTGACCCAAGCCAGGCACTGACCCAAGCCAGGCACTGACCGAAGCCAGGCACTGCCCCAAGCCAGGCACTGTGCCAAGCCAGGCACTGACCCAAGCCAGGCACTGAACCCAAGCCAGGCACTGACCCGAGCCAGGCACTGTGCCCAAGCCAGGCACTGACCCATGCCAGGCCCTGACCCAAGCCAGGCCCTGACCCAAGCCAGGCCCTGACCCAAGTCAGGCACTGACCCAAGCCAGCCACTGTGCCCAAGCCAGGCACTGAACCCAAGCCAGGCACTGACCCAAGCCAGGCACTGACCCAAGCCAGGCACTGACCCAAGCCAGGCACTGTGCCCACAACTATACACCATAACCTGGGATAATGTGACAGCTCTTCTCTGCTCAAGGGGATCGGGTCATTCAACACAGTGTTAAGTCCTTGTTAATGGGGGTATTAGCCTCTGGCTCTCTGAAAGCCCCTTGCTGTGTGGTTCAAAGGGTCGGGCTCCAGCTCTTCGGCCCCCCTTTTCACCCTTTTCAATCACTAACAGACAGGTATTCATGCTCCCAAGCCCTTTTGGGTGGTAAATCTACTTTGGAGGTGGTAGTGGTGGTATAGATACCATATAGATACAATACAGATACCATATAGATACCATACAGATACCATACAGATACCATACACATACCATACAGATACCATACAGATACCATACATATACCATACAGAAACAATACAGGTACCATACAGATACCATACAGATACCATACAGATACCACATGTCCCACAAGACCAGCTTCGCCCTCCCAGTTCTCATCCTACACCATTCCGTAACAAAATGCGACTGTTTCGCCAGACCACAAGGATTCGAACCCCAGCCACGGATCCTCACCAATGAACACAGATTGTTCCGCAAACGTTCATAAACAGGATGTAAACAGGTTGTAAACAGGATGTAAACAGGTTGTAAACAGGTTGTAAACAGGTTGTAAACAGGTTGTAAACAGGTTGTAAACAGGATGTAAACAGGTTGTAAACAGGTTGTAAACAGGTTGTAAACAGGTTGAAGAGAGAAGAGAGAATAAAAACGAGGAACAAATAACTTGACAAGAACAAACGACAGAGAACAGTGAAGAACTCACATACACAAGAACAAAGAACAGAGGACAGTGAAGAACACACACCAAACCACTAACGAGCACAAATAACAGAGAACAATGATGAACAAGGCGAAGCAAAGAACACAGAGAACACAAACGTAAGAAATCATAGAATAACAAACACGACATAAAGAACAGACCACCCAGAACAGCCGAGAACACGGGAGAGGGAACACGGGAGAGAGAACACGGGAGGGAGAACACGGGAAAGAGAACACGGGAGAGAGAACACGGGAGAGAGAACACGGGAAAGAGAACACTAGAGAGTGAACACTAGAGAGAGAACACGGGAAAGAGAACACGGGAGAGAGAACACGGGAGAGAGAACACGGGAAAGAGAACACTAGAGAGTGAACACTAGAGAGAGAACACGGGAGAGAGAACACGGGAGAGAGAACACGGGAAAGAGAACACTAGAGAGTGAACACTAGAGAGAGAACACGGGAAAGAGAACACTGGAGAGAGAACACGGGAGAGAGAACACGGGAAAGAGAACACTAGAGAGTGAACACTAGAGAGAGAACACGGGAGAGAGAACACGGGAGAGAGAACACGGTAAAGAGAACACTAGAGAATGAACACTAGAGTGAGAACACAGGAGAGAGAACACGGGAGAGAGAACATGGGAGAGAGAACACGGGAAAGAGAACACTAGAGAGTGAACACGGGAGAGAGAACACGGGATAGAGAACACGGGAGAGAGAACACGGGAAAGAGAACACGGGAGAGTGAACACGGGAGAGAGAACACGGGAGAGTGAACACGGGAGAGAGAACACGGGAGAGAGAACACGGGAGAGTGAACACGGGAGAGAGAACACGGGAGAGTGAACACGGGAGAGAGAACACTGGAGAAAGAACACGGGAGAGAGAACACGGGAGAGAGAACAACAGAGAGAACACGGGAAAGAGAACACGGGAGAGTGAACACGGGAGAGTGAACACGGGAGAGAGAACACGGGAGAGAGAACACGGGAGAGTGAACACGGGAGAGAGAACACGGGAGAGTGAACACGGGAGAGAAAACACGAGAGAGAGAGAACACGGGAGAGTGAACACGGGCGAGAGAACACGGGAGAGAGAACACGGGAGAGAGAACACGAGAGAGAGAGAACACGAGATAGAGAACACGGGAGAGTGAACACGGGCGAGAGAACACGGGAGAGTGAACACGGGAGAGAGAACACGTGAGAGAGAACACGGGAGAGAAAACACGAGAGAGAGAGAACACGGGAGAGTGAACACGGGAGAGAGAACACGGGAGAGAGAACACGGGAGAGTGAACACAGGAGAGAGAACACGGGAGAGAGAACACGGGAGAGAGAACACGGGAGAGAGAACACGGGAGAGAGAACATGGGAGAGAGAACACGGG
Organism: Procambarus clarkii; assembly: GCF_020424385.1. Lineage (NCBI taxonomy): Eukaryota > Metazoa > Arthropoda > Malacostraca > Decapoda > Cambaridae > Procambarus > Procambarus clarkii. The sequence goes on along the minus strand of NW_025562078.1, from coordinate 54,214 downwards.
AGAGAGAACACGGGAGAGAGAACACGGGAGATAGAACACGGGAGAGAGAACACGGGAGAGAGAACACGGGAGAGAGAACACGGGAGATAGAACACGGGAGAGAGAACACGGGAGAGAGAACACGGGAGAGAGAACACGGGAGAGAGAACACGGGAGAGAGAACACGGGAGAGTGAACACGGGAGATAGAACACGGGAGAGAGAACACGGGAGATAGAACACGGGAGATAGAACACGGGAGAGAGAACACGGGAGAGTGAACACGGGAGAGAGAACACGGGAGAGAGAACACGGGAGAGAGAACACGGGAGAGAGAACACGGGAGAGAGAACACAGGAGAGAGAACACAGGAGAGAGAACACGGGAGAGAGAACACGGGAGAGTGAACACGAGAGATAGAACACGGGAGAGAGAACACGGGAGAGAGAACACGGGAGAGAGAACACGGGAGAGTGAACACGGGAGAGAGAACACGGGAGAGAGAACACGGGAGAGAGAACACGGGAGAGTGAACACGGGAGATAGAACACGGGAGAGAGAACACGGGAGAGAGAACACGGGAGAGAGAACACGGGAGAGTGAACACGGGAGATAGAACACGGGAGAGAGAACACGGGAGATAGAACACGGGAGATAGAACACGGGAGAGAGAACACGGGAGAGTGAACACGGGAGAGAGAACACGGGAGAGAGAAACACGGGAGAGAGAACACGGGAGAGAGAACACGGGAGAGAGAACACAGGAGAGAGAACACAGGAGAGAGAACACGGGAGAGAGAACACGGGAGAGTGAACACGGGAGATAGAACACGGGAGAGAGAACACGGGAGAGAGAACACTGGAGAGAGAACACGGGAGAGAGAACACGGGAGAGAGAACATGGGAGAGAGAACACGGGAGAGAGAACACGGGAGAGAGAACACGGGAGAGTGAACACGGGGGAGAGAACACAGGAGAGTGAACACGGGGGAGAGAACACGGGAGAGAGAACACGGGAGACAGAACACGGGAGATAGAACACGGGAGAGAGAACACGGGAGAGAGAACACGGGAGAGTGAACATAGAAGAAAGGAAACAGGAAAAGGGCAAGAAAATTCAATAAAATAATAGAGAATAGAGGAAATAACAGAGACAAAAAACGGGATTAAATAGAGGAAGAAAACGAGAAGAGGGAAACTAGAGAGGGAGGAAAATAAGGGGAAAAAAAGAGGGAAACCGGGAATAAAAAACCTTGGGGAAAGACGGAAAAATGGGACAAAGTTACTAGGGGAAAAAAGGTGAAAATATGGGAAGAAATAGGGAAAATTAATGGGAAAGAAATGAAGCGAACATGAATGAAAATTAGGGGAAAAAAGGGGGAGAAAATAAGGTGAAACTAAGGGGTAGTTTCTTTCACTTCATGCTTCTGTTCACCTAGCAGTGAACTTCAGGCTACGGATATGTGGAGTTGTATCCAGTGGAAAGGTCAGTGACTCGACCTTCGAGTGGACTCCGAGACACACTTGAAATATATATGTATACAGGCTTCCTGTCCCCTTGGGCCACCAGCTGTGGGAGTGGGGCGTCTCATCTTGGGCCACCAGCTGTGGGAGTGGGGCGTCTCATCTTGGGCCACCAGCTGTGGGAGTGGGGCGTCTCATCTTGGGCCACCAGCTGTGGGAGTGGGGCGTCTCATCTTGGGCCACCAGCTGTGGGAGTGGGGCGTCTCATCTTG
>NW_025562078.1:0-45000 GCF_020424385.1 Procambarus clarkii | reverse complement strand
GAACCTGGGGCCAGATTAACGAAGCAGTTGCGTAAGCACTTACGATCCTGGGGCCAGATTCACGAAGCAGTTACGCAAGCACTTACGATCCTGGGGCCAGATTCACGAAGCAGTTACGCAAGCACTTACGAACCTGGGGCCAGATTCACGAAGCAGTTGCGCAAGCACTTACGATCCTGGGGCCAGATTCACGAAGTAGTTACGCAAGCACTTACGATCCTGGGGCCAGATTCACGAAGCAGTTGCGCAAGCACTTACGATCCTGGGGCCAGATTCACGAAGCAGTTGCGCAAGCACTTACGATCCTGGGGCCAGATTCACGAAGCAGTTACGCAAGCACTTACGAACCTGGGGCCAGATTCACGAAGCAGTTACGCAAGCACTTACGAACCTGTTCATCTTTTCTCAATCTTGTTTACAATTATTAATCTTAATAATTGTAAACAAAGCCGCCAAAGATTAAGAAAAGTTGGACAGGTTCGTAAGTGCTTGCGTAACTGCTTCGTGAATCTGGCCCCAGGATATTAATGGGGACGCAGATTCAAGGACACGCAAAGGGTTCGAATCCTTACCAATGCCCTATTGGATTCGTTCAGTTTTTTACAATGGTATTAATTGACACAAAAATTTACACATTTACAATTTGTAAAATATCGTTTAATGAGAGAAACAAAATATCGCAATTTACTGACAAAAAAAATCGCGAGATGTGAGAATGTTATTGTTTTTTTTTTTTGTTATTCCTCGTCATTTTCCGCACCAAGTGCTTCATTTTATGCTCCAGTGATCCACTATGCTGTTGGTGCTGGCGTGCTGCATACCAACACCCTCCCCACCCACCCCCACCACCGCCATCACAATACAGCAATCCTCCCCTACTCAATACAACACCTGGATTATGATGTATTATACATCACTACAACATCCCCCACCATCCCCCCTCCGGTCCCTGCCCACAATACAACACCCCCACTCCTTGTCCACCCCCACAACAACATGGCAACATAGCTACAGAGACGTTGCAACATAGCAACACGTGAGACGCATGTCAACATGGTCGATATGACCTGTGGAGACTCTATAAAAGGTGAATGTCATTCTCAATCTCCCGTCAGACGAGCCCAACGGCTTCCGTTGTCATAAATCGACTTTTGAGAAAGCTGTTATGATAACGTTTAGGCCGTCTAGCGAAGCGAAAAGTCTTACATTGTCTTAGGAAGTCTTAAGTCTTACATTGTCTCAGGAAGTCTTAAGTCTTACATTGTATCAGGAAGTCTCCAGTCTTACATTGTATCAGGAAGTCTCCAGTCCTGTCTTCACCCCCAGGAAAAGACTTTCCTTGAGTTTTGTTAGACTTGAGAGGGGGCGAGTCAAGTCTTAGCTGTAGCCAGGGGGGAAGACTTTCCTCATATCTGTGTCTGCATAAAAAGTGGAGGCACTCTGCTTAAATATGTTCCTCCTTCAAGATGGAAAGTTACTTTCTCAAAGACTTTGCTGTGTCAGGTCGCTAAGACACTCGCCTCTCAAGTCTTATTGATTTCCACTTGACACAGTCCTACCTCCCCCCCTTTCCCCCACACCCCCTCCCCCCCTCTCTCATCCCCCTCTCAATAAATCCCCATCCCCCTAACCCCCCATCACCCCCCCCTCTCTCTATTCTTGTTCGCCCAAGCTGAAAAAAAATTTAAAGTACCCAAGTGAAGAGATGTGGATAGAAAAGCCTTTGTCTATATCACTTTCACACATCCTACATATATATGTTAATAATTATTATCGTCGATTTACATGTTTTTTGTTCTTAGTGGAGAGGTTTAATGGCCACAATACTGGTCCCGGAATAAAGGTGCTTAAAGTATAAGGTAAGACAGGAGGAAGTGGGCGGACCACCGCAAAGGTGGAGGCCAGGAGCTGCAGCTCTCCACCTGCAACACACACACACACACACACACACACACACACACACACACACACACACACACACACACACACACACACACATAAGGAAAACCCAGACATAATAGCCCTCACAGAAACAAAGATCACGAAAACGATAACAAATGCAGTGTTCCCACAGGACTATTATGTTATGAGGAAAGAGAGGGAAGGAAGAGGTGGGGGTGGTGTAGCTCTGCTGGTAAGACAAGGCTGGGATTTTGAGGAGATGGATATTCAGGGCTGTGAAGGTTTCAGTGACTACATAGCAGGTACTGTAACAAATGGAGGGAAAAAAATTATAGTCGCAGTCATATATAATCCACCACCAAATGACAGAAGACCTAGACAGGAATATGATAGAAACAACATGGCCACCATTAACATAATAGAAAGAGCAGCTTCTGTTGCTAGCAGGAATGGATCTGGACTACTAATTATGGGAGACTTCAACCATGGGAAGATAGATTGGAAGAACAGAGACCCGCATGGAGGACCAGAAACATGGAGAGCTAAGCTGCTGGACGTGGCAACAAGAAACTTTCTAAGCCAGCACACCAAAGAACCAACAAGAATGAGAGGAGAAGATGAACCAGCAATGCTTGATTTGATATTTACCCTAAATGAATGGGATATAAGGGAAGTTAAGATGGAAGCGCCCTTGGGAATGAGTGACCACAGTGTATTGAACTTTGAGTACCTGGTAGAGCTAGGACTTATCTCCCCCCAAAAGGAACTAGGAATCAAAAGGCTGGCATACCGAAAGGGGAATTATGAACAGATGAGAAGTTTCCTAAGTGAAATACCTTGGGACACAGACCTCAGAGACAAGTCTGTACAGGGTATGATGGACTATGTTACCCAAAAGTGTCAGGAGGCAGTAAACAGGTTCATCCCGGCCCAAAGGAAAAATCCGAGAAGCAACAGAAGAATCCATGGTATAATAGGGCATGTATGGAAGCGAAGAAACTGAACAAAAAGGCGTGGAGGAACTTCCGGAATAACAGAACACCAGAAAGCAGGGAGAGATACCAGAGAACCAGGAATGAGTACGTCAGGGTGAGAAGAGAAGCAGAGAAAAATTTTGAAAATGATATAGCAAACAAAGCCAAGACCGAACCAAAGCTACTCCACAGTCACATCAGAAGGAAAACAACAGTGAAAGAACAGGTATTGAAACTTAGAACAGGCGAGGACAGGTATACAGAGAATGACAGAGAGGTGTGTGAGGAACTCAACAAGAGGTTCCAGGAGGTCTTCACAATAGAACAGGGTGAGGTCACTGTGCTAGGAGAAAGGGAGGTAAACCAGGCGGCCTTGGAGGAGTTCGAAATTACGAGAGAGGAGGTCAAGAGACACCTGCTGGATCTGGATGTTAGAAAGGCTGTTGGTCCAGATGGGATCTCACCATGGGTACTGAAAGAGTGTGCAGAGGCACTTTGCTTGCCACTCTCCATAGTGTATAGTAAATCACTAGAGACGGGAGACCTACCAGAAATATGGAAGACGGCGAATGTGGTCCCAATATACAAAAAGGGCGACAGACAAGAGGCACTGAACTACAGGCCAGTGTCCTTGACTTGTATACCATGCAAGGTGATGGAGAAGATCGTGAGAAAAAACCTGGTAACACATCTGGAGAGAAGGGACTTCGTGACAAATCGCCAACATGGATTCAGGGAGGGTAAATCTTGCCTTACAGGCTTGATAGAATTCTACGATCAGGTGACACAGATTAAGCAAGAAAGAGAGGGCTGGGCGGACTGCATTTTCTTGGATTGTCGGAAAGCCTTTGACACAGTACCGCATAAGAGGCTGGTACATAAGCTGGAGAGACAGGCAGGTGTAGCTGGTAAGGTGCTCCAGTGGATAAGGGAGTATCTAAGCAATAGGAAGCAGAGAGTTACGGTGAGGGGTGAGACCTCCGATTGGCGTGAAGTCACCAGTGGAGTCCCACAGGGCTCTGTACTCGGTCCTATCTTGTTTCTGATATATGTAAATGATCTCCCGGAGGGTATCGATTCATTTCTCTCAATGTTTGCAGACGATGCTAAAATTATGAGAAGGATTAAAACAGACGAGGACTGTTTGAGGCTTCAAGAAGACCTAGACAAGCTGAAGGAAGGGTCGAACAAATGGTTGTTAGAGTTTAACCCAACCAAATGTAATGTAATGAAGATAGGTGTAGGGAGCAGGAGGCCAGATACAAGGTATCATCTGGGAGAGGAAATTCTTCAGGAGTCAGAGAAGAAAAAAGACTTGGGGGTTGATATCACGCCAGACCTGTCTCCTGCAGCACATATCAAGCGGATAACATCAGCGGCATATGCCAGGCTGGCCAACATACGAACGGCATTCAGAAACTTGTGTAAAGAATCATTCAGAACTTTGTATACCACATATGTCAGGCCAATCCTGGAGTATGCAGCCCCAGCATGGAGTCCATATCTAGTCAAGGATAAGACTAAACTGGAAAAGGTTCAAAGGTTTGCCACCAGACTAGTACCCGAGCTGAGAGGTATGAGCTACGAGGAGAGACTACGGGAATTAAACCTCACTTCGCTGGAAGACAGAAGAGTTAGGGGGGACATGATCACCACATTCAAGATTCTGAAGGGGATTGATAGGGTAGATAAAGACAGTCTATTTAACACAAGGGGAACACGCACAAGGGGACACAGGTGGAAACTGAGTGCCCAAATGAGCCACAGAGATATTAGAAAGAACTTTTTTAGTGTCAGAGTGGTTGACAAATGGAATGCATTAGGAAGTGATGTGGTGGAGGCTGACTCCATACACAGTTTCAAGTGTAGATATGACAGAGCCCGATAGGCTCATGAATCTGTACACCTGTTGATTGACGGTTGAGAGGCGGGACCAAAGAGCCAGAGCTCAACCCCCGCAAACACAACTAGGTGAGTACAACTAGGTGAGTACACACACACACGAAGACTGTGTAAAGTTTCCTCTCAGGAACCTGTACACTAGTTGATTGACAGTTGAGAGGCGCGACCAAAGAGCCAGAGCTCAACCCCCGCAAGCACAACTAGGCCAGTACAAGGTCGTCTCAAAAATCAGAAAAACTTCATATTTACATCAACATTAAGGCGCAAACATTCACCTTAATCTAACGAATGTTTTTCACTACTGAACGAGGCCAAGAAATTGGTCAAAAGGTGAAAATTCTCTCAATTACCACACGCTTTCAAATGATGTTTGTAACTCCTCTAACTAATTGCTACAGCTGCTGCCACACAAACACTTAAAAACCCTATTAGAGATTAAAAATCAATTTATATAAATATATATATATATATATATATATATATATATATATATATATATATATATATATATATATATATATATATATATATATAACTTTAGAACACTTTCCCACCAGGAGACTCGAACCCTAGCCAGCACAGAAGCCTTCCAGCAACTGGCATAACAGGTACGCCTTAACCCACTCGACCACCTGCTCAGACCCTTAAAAGAGATGGTAATTTCTGAGTATTTATACACTCCAAAGATCACCATCTCCCAAGAGCACTAGAGCAAGTGAGGGGTCATTTTTACGTTTTTTCATCAAGTATATATATATATATATATATATATATATATATATATATATATATATATATATATATATATATATATATATATATATATATACATTTATAAGCAAGACCCAAAACTCAGAAGAAGCGAAATTGAAAATGGTTTACATAACATTGAAGTGCAGGCGAGGAGTCACAGTAACGTGGCTGAAGTATGTTGACCAGACCACACACTAGAAGGTGAAGGGACGACGACGACGTTTCGGTCCGTCCTGGACCATTCTCAAGCCGATCGAGAATGGTCCACGACGGACCGAAACGTCGTCGTCGTCGTCCCTTCACCTTCTAGTGTGTGGTCTGGTCACCCTTGAAGTAACCATCAACACGTCTGACTTACACTACTCGTTACTTATCGAGGCTTAGAGACTCTCACAGAAAAGTATATATTATAAAAACAATGTTTATATATACACAGACGCGATATAGTCCCTATACTTCCTGGTATACACACACTTAGAAAAACCTTAAACCATCAATTCTATTCAGAACTAAAGTATAATTTAAGTATACGCCAGTTATTCTCCTTATATATATATATTCCTTTACTAACAAGTACGTTATTTTTAGTGACCCTAAGCCTATCCTCCTGCCGTTAATATATTTATAAAATTTATTTATTTATATATATATATATATATATATATATATATATATATATATATATATATATATATATATATAAACAAGAAGGTACATTGGGATTGTGAGGCTACATAGCATAGTAATTACATTCTTGTAAAGCCACTTGTACGCGCAGCGTTTCGGGTTTTAATGAACCCAATACCACAACAAATCCATTATATATCATTCTCCTGTCTCATCTTGTCCTCGGCCCGAGGAGGAGGTAGAAGGACTCTGGAAACCTTCTCTAGGTAAGCTCCAGGTTAACCTCTATGCCTCACTGGTGGCAAAGGTTGCTACTCTAACTTCAATGACCTTCGAGGCTATGTGGTCTAGGTCATCTGTCGGCTTGGCTGACAGATCTCTTTTTCCTTGCTGTAATCTCAAGGAATTATCTGTTCTCGAGGTATTTCATTTACACGGTACGGAGTGGTGGATATAGAGAGGGAGTGGTGGATATAGAGAGGGAGTGGTGGATATAGAGAGGGAGTGGTGGATATAGAGAGGGAGTGGTGGATATAGAGAGGGAGTGGTGGATATAGAGAGAGAGTGGTGGATATAGAGAGGGAGTGGTGGATATAGAGAGGGAGTGGTGGATAAAGAGAGGGAGTGGTGGATATTGAGAGGGAGTGGTGGATATAGAGAGGGAGTGGTGGATATAGAGAGGGAGTGGTGGATATAGAGATGGAGTGGTGGATATAGAGAGGGAGTGGTGGATATAGAGAGGGAGTGGTGGATATAGAGAGGGAGTGGTGGATATAGAGAGGGAGTGGTGGATATAGAGAGGGAGTGGTGGATATAGAGAGAGAGTGGCGGATATAGAGGGGGAGTGGTGGATATAGAGAGGGAGTGGTGGATAAAGAGAGGGAGTGGTGGATATAGAGAGGGAGTGGTGGATATAGAGAGGGAGTGGTGGATATCGAGAGGGAGTGGTGGATATAGAGAGGGAGTGGTGGATATAGAGAGGGAGTGGTGGATATAGAGAGGGAGTGGCGGATATAGAGAGGGAGTGGTGGATATAGAGAGGGAGTGGTGGATATAGAGAGGGAGTGGTGGATATAGAGAGGGAGTGGTGGATATAGAGAGGGAGTGGTGGATATAGAGAGGGAGTGGTGGATATAGAGAGGGAGTGGTGGATATAGAGAGGGAGTGGTGGATATAGAGAGGGAGTGGTGGATATAGAGAGGGAGTGGGAGATAAAGAGAGAGAGTGAGAGATAAAGAGAGAGAGTGAGAGATAAAGAGAGAGAGTGAGAGATAAAGAGAGAGAGTGAGAGATAAAGAGAGAGAGTGAGAGATAAAGAGAGAGAGTGAGAGATAAAGAGAGAGAGTGAGAGATAAAGAGAGAGAGTGAGAGATAAAGAGAGAGAGTGAGAGATAAAGAGAGAGAGTGAGAGATAAAGAGAGAGGGTGAGAGATAAAGAGAGAGAGTGAGAGATAAAGAGAGAGAGTGAGAGATAAAGAGAGAGAGTGAGAGATAAAGAGAGAGAGTGAGAGATAAAGAGAGAGAGTGAGAGATAAAGAGAGGAAGATAAAGATAGTGAAGATAATTACCGGAAGAAACAGAGAACCAGACAACTAATTAGGTCAACGATACACACGTCATTAATGGTGAAGACAGGTTAATTATGAGGATGGTGAGGACATGAGGCATTATCCTCACTACCCACCTGGAGACCGCTCCACCTCATACACCTCCTCACCCTCTCATGTCCCGCTGTGAGGTGGTTGCTGAGCCACAGCAATATTCCCTGTCCCCTTGTAAGGGGGGACAGGGAACCATTCCAGACACCATTCCCCACTCCCTCGTCCCCTTGTCCTCACTCACACTCATCAGCCAATCAGCGTTTCTCTAATCACCCGTTAACGAGCGACGTCTCCGAGAATGATATTCTTAAACGAGGCTAATAGTGAGATCGTTAACCACTTGGTCCTTGACCTCTAACTATTCGTTAGTAGTTATCTCAGGGCTGAACTAGCAGCATCCCTGTGAGATTAGTGAATTGGTGGCTGTTAGCATTCGTCTGAATTGGTCATTACTGCCCCTTGTGGTGATTAGGGGTCAATAAGTGGTTGTTAGCCAGCTGAAATAGGGACAGATGGGTGGAATTAAATACCATCTGCCATGGGGGTCCACTCACCTGGCCTGTATGGGGCTCGAACCCTGGACCCCAGGCGAGTGAAGCCGAAGATCTATCGACTGGGCTATGAACCCAGTCGATATTAAAATATTAATATATTTTTATATTTTCCAAGTGGGTTTTCATCAATGAGTCTGAATGCTCCCCGAGTGGCAGGAGACTGAATTAACAACGGATGAACTCAAAAGGTAACTACAGATCAAATCTACTTGTCAGGATAGTAGATAAAATGTTATCTACTAGAGTTAGTAGATAAAAAATGTATTACCTTGAATGTTGAAAAAAGCAACGTCTATCTACTCCAATTGACAGGGTAGATAAAGACAGTCTATTTAGCACAAGGGGACACAGGTGGAAACTGAGTGCCCAAATGAGCCACAGAGACGTTAGAAAGAATTTGTATTAGTATCAGATTAGTTAGAAAATAGAATGCATTAGGCAGTGATGTGGTGGAGGCTGACTCCATACACAGTTTCAAGTGTAGATATGATAGTGCCCAATAGGCTCAAGGAACCTATACACCAGTTGACTGACAATTGAGAGGCGGGACCAAAGAGCCAGAGCTCAACCCCCGCAAACACCTCCCCTGCCTGGGGGAGCAACATTAAACACATCACAGGCAATCAACTACACTAAAAACACAATGTTTATGATTGAGCTAATATTAAAATTTGAAACATGTGTTGTATTAATGTATTCTACAACACTGCAGCTGCAGTTGCTGCACCAGCAACATGAATGGTGCACAGGCAAGATTATTGCAACCGTGTTTGTGAGTTATTAATGATGAGGGGAATAATTTGCATTTGCATCCTGCCAGCTGTATGGGAGTCAAGTGTATTATTTTGTTATGAATGTATATTGTTCTATAGTGTTTGGTTGGGCCCGGTTCAGATATATATATATATATATATATATATATATATATATATATATATATATATATATATATATATATATATATATATATATATATATATATACAGTTTTGCAACCATTATACAGGTCAGAGTTTATATCTGCATGTATACATAAGTGTATACCTGCGTGGATACATGGGTGTATATATATGTATATATGAGCATTTAGCTGCGTGTGTATATATGTGTACATGTGTGTGTATATACTTGTGTCTATAGCTGGGTATATATAAATGTGTGTGTATTAACGTTGGTTAATATCTCTATGTACATCTTCCTGTATATGTATGAGTGTGTATATGTATATATTTGAATGGATACGCCAGTGTTATTAATTGAATATTTGACTCAGCCTGTTCCACATGTGCACTTATTAATTCGTAAAATAAACGAGACTTTACACGAAAGGGATCGTTTAATTTCTGGTTTCATTTCCCTTCGTGTTCACATGTTTATATATACCCATGTTTTCTACCCACTTCACATATATATATATATATATATATATATATATATATATATATATATATATATATATATATATATATTATATATATATATATATATATATATATATGTCGTACCTAGTAGCCAGAACGCACTTTTCAGCCTACTATGCAAGGCCCGATTTGCCTAATAAGCCAAGTTTTCATGAATTAGTATATTTTCTCAAATTTTTTTCTTATGAAATGATAAAGCTACCCATTTCATTATGTATGAAGTCAATTTTTTTTATTGGAGTTAAAATTAACGTACATATATGACCAAACCTAACCAACCCTACCTATATATATATATATATATATATATATATATATGTCGTACCTAGTAGCCAGAACTCACTTCTCAGCCTACTATTCAAGGCCCGATTTGCCTAATAAGCCAAGTTTTCCTGAATTATTATATTTACTATAATTTTTTTCTTATGAAATGATAAAGCTACCCTTTTCACTATGTATGAGGTCATTTTTTTTTATTGGAGTTAAAATTAACGTAGATATATGACCGAACCTAACCAACCCTACCTAACCTAACCTAACCTATATATATAGGTAAGGTTAGGTTAGGTAGCCAAAAAAAGCTAGGTTAGGTTAGGTTAGGTAGGTTAGGCTGACGAAAAAACATTAATTCATGAAAACTTGGCTTATTAGGCAAATCGGGCCTTGCATAGTAGGCTGAGAAGTGAGTTCTGGCTACTAGGTACGACATATATATATATATATATATATATATATATATATATATATATATATATATATATATATATATATATATATATATATATATATATATATATATATATATATATATATATTAGATTGCTTCTATTATTGTTTCTATTAGATTCATTTACAGGAATTTCTTTTCGACGGCTCATAAAACAGTGGAAAGAGATGTGAAAGATATTATTGATAGGTACATTATCCCCACAGACACAAATCAGAAGATACAATTAACAATTTACTATAAAACAAGAAGACTGCCAACCTACTCATGAAGAACTCTCCAGACACCAAACAGAACGCCTTGAAGGAGACCAACGTCGTCTATGCCTTCACATGCCCACTTGGGGACTGTCAGCCCCAAAGATCTCAGTATATAGGCAAGACAACAATGTCTCTTTCTAGGCGATTAACAATGCGCAAACACCAGGGCTCTATCAAGGAATATGTAATGTCTTCACACAATCTTAATAAGCAACACTGAAATAATCGTCAGATATAACAACAGCCGGAGACTCGACATCAGCGAGGCGCTACATATTATGAAGGTCAGACTAGCAGTCAACAGCCAGTTAACACATAATTATATTCTACCCACTTCAAGACCCCGAGCCAATGTAGAGACAGAAACCAATGACCCTACTTCAGGAACATAAGTGGCCCTCACACACAGAGATCACACTAACGTGATGCATCAAATGAACAAATCCACAAGGACCGTGACGAGGATTCGAACCTGCGTCCGGGAGCATCCCAGACACTGCCTTAATCGACTGAACTACGACAGGGTTAAAAGGGTCGAAACCGAAGTTCTACTGAACTTACTGGATCCTGTAGTTTGTGTTTCGGAGAGGCTACGGGATCCAGTAAGTTCAGTAGAACTTCGGTTTCAACCTTTTTAACCCTGTCGTAGCTCAGTCGATCAAGGCAGTGTCTGGGATGCTCCCGGACGCAGGTTCGAATCCTCGTCACGGCCCTTGTGGATTTGTTCATAAGTGGCCCTGTTGATACATATAATACCCAATTAATACCCCTATGTTATGCCATTCATCCACTTGTTCTTCACCACCTCACTCAAAGAGAATATAATCCAATGTCATACACGGTAAAATTATCTTTGAAAATGTAAGGTGTACCATGCGAAACGCATTTCTAGACGTCACGCATAGTGATATAGTGGGAAAATAAACTTTGGAGAGTTAATTTTTCAACTTCCACCGACAGTGAAGGGAAAAACATAAGAAATATTGAGAAAATTCGTGTTAGAATCATTAATCTTACACTTTCGGTCATATTCAACAACATATGTTTACAAGAAAGACTGCTACCAAAATATACTAATATAAATATATATATATTTACATTTACATTTACACATATTTATATAGAGATATTTAACGTTGTGACGGGGCTGTGAGGGGTAAGAGGGGTGTCGTGTCCATATCTCGTGAGGGGAAGTGTTGACTGCGTCCCCTCACTCCTCCCTTATGATCAATAGACTCCAAAGTGGCTGTTAAGTCTGTGTGTCTTTTGCTGCGGAAATTACTGGCCTGCAGGAGTCATTGTTGACATGTGAGAGAGAGAGTGAGAGAGAGAGAGAGAGAGAGAGAGAGAGAGAGAGAGAGAGAGAGAGAGAGAGAGAGAGAGAGAGAGAGAGAGAGAGAGAGAGAGAGAGAGAGAGAGAGAGAGATACATACACATAAGAGAGAGAATGGTGATCTCTCACAGCAAGATTAGACTGTAGTGTTGTGCAAATCATTGGTTATTCCCCTTATCCACGAACACAAGGATCTTGTGCCAGATATCTATAGAACGGTGATTTCACTGGCAGTTCAGATACCATGTGTGACTGTGTGTGGATGGTTGAAACTGCATTCTGATTAGTGTTCTACGCGGAGACTTCACAACCAAGGTGCCAGCTCGGCTGCCTAGCCTCCAGCTCTCATATCTTCATTCTTAGCGAGCCGACAATATGAGTAACGACGGGAACTCATCTAGAGTTCCCTAGTGCACTCTGCGTCCCATTCATCACATGAACGCACACGTGTAAGTGCATGTGTATGTGCTCTTGAGTAATTACACTGTAATGCTTTGCGTACACATATTTAACTCACATATTCGTGACGGTAAGTGCAGCCTAGGGCGCTTAGCGAGTGCCTCTGTTAGGACCAATCAGACCAGGTACACCCCCCCCCCCCTCCAGAGTGCCTGTTCTTGACCAGACACTCGTGTTTGTAAATGCATTTACAACACGTGTGTTTACAATCATTTGCAGAGCATCATTTGCAGCCTGTCCTTTGCATACGGCAGTGGGGACAGGCAGCCGTTGCTGCTGTACCTGTTTATAAACAGTACAGCAGTACCCATGACCTGCTGCATGGGTAACAGCTTCTCCATATCAACCTACCCAGAATAATTCTTTTTCATACAAGTCTGGTGAGAGATATGTACCAATTATCTCAACTTTAGGTGTCCAACCACTTGGGCTGGACGGTAGAGCGACGGTCTCGCTTCATGCAGGTCGGCGTTCAATCCCCCGAAACCATCCACACAAGTGGTTGGGCACTATTCCTTACCCACCGTCCCATCCCAAATCCTTATCCTGACCCCTTCCCAGTGCTATATAGTCGTAATGGCTTGGTGCTTTCCCTTCACTTGGGTTCTAGGAGACTCGAATCGCTGACCCCGAAGTGTATGGGACGAGTGAAGAGAGACAGTGAACTATTCAACTTGACGGTGCTCATGTTCCCGTCCAAATAGACAGGGAACTGTCGAAGTGACAGCACAACTCTGCCACAACCGTTGTTAACTGTTAAACCATTGACGGTAATAGTTTAAGGGTATTCCTGACCTGTTCTGTCTCTTAGTTCGACCCCTCCCCCCCCCCCTCACACCTACTGTCTTCCACCGCCTGTCACCTGTCTCCCAGCACCTCACTCGTGCCTCTTAGGGCTGTAGTTTAGACAGAGACACACACAGCATACTTTTAACTGGCAAAGATTAGACAGGCACACAAAAAATGGTAACTGGGAAAGATTAGACAGACAGACAGGGGCATAACTGGGCATAGTTCAGACAGACAGACAGACAGGGGCATAACTGAGCATAATTTAGACAGACAGACAGGGGCATAACTGAACATAATTCAGACAGACACATAGGGGCATAACTGGGCATAATTTAGACAGACAGACAGGGGCATAACTGGACACAGTTCAGACACACTGGGGCATAACTGGGCATAATTCAGACAGACAGACAGGGGCATAACTGGGCATAATTAAGACAGACAGACAGGGGCATAACTGGGCATAATTCAGACAGACAGACAGGGGCATAACTGGGCATAATTTAGACAGACAGACAGGGGCATAACTGGGCATACCTCAGACAGACAGACAGGGGCATAACCGGGCATAGTTCAGACAGACAGACAGGGGCATAACTGGGCATAATTCAGACAGACACACAGGGGGCATAACTGAACATAATTTAGACAGACAGACACACACACAGAACAAAGTCCATCAGAATGTCTTCTGATAAACTTCACAAGAAAAACATTAGTCTTCAGAATTGACCAAGTTAAGAAGTTCGTACATATTTTCTCACTCAGTTCAATAGCCTCATTAACGATCCGTTATTTGGCGCCAGAAATGACGGTGGTTGCTAAGTCTGCAATTACCAATTACCTGATGTGTTCTGTATGGCTGAGTGGAAGCGTTCTGATCCAGCAGCCTCTGCTGGGTGTCTTCATGCAGCCATCAATCACCCAGACACACACAGTGTCTTGAAGTCTGCGTTGCTTAATTTGATAAATTAATACATCAATAATTGTAATTGATAATTGGTTGTTAGCCTGTTGGTGGAACTGGTTGGGTAAAGCTTAAGTGAGATAATCTGTGAAGATTTAGCTCTAAGTCTGCTAAGTGGAGCTCTAAGTCTGCTAACAAGAGCTCTAAGCCATACTAACAAGAGCTCTAAGCCTGCTAACAAGTGCTCTAAGCCATACTAACAAGAGCTCTAAGCCTGCTAACAAGTGCTCTAAGCCAACAAGTGCTCTACTAACAAGTGCTCTAAGCCTGCTAACAAGTGCTCTAAGCCTGCTAACAAGTGCTCTAAGCCTGCTAACAAGTGCTCTAAGCCTGCTAACATGCCTGCTAACAAGTGCTCTAAGCCTGCTAACAAGTGCTCTAAGCCTGCTAACAAGTGCTCTAAGCCTGCTAACAAGTGCTCTAAGCCTGCTAACAAGTGCTCTAAGCCTGCTAACAAGAGCTCTAAGCCTGCTAGCAAGAGCTCTATGCCTGCTAACAAGAGCTCTAAGCCTGCTAACAAGAGGTCTAAGCCTACTAACAAGAGCTTGAGCTCAAAGCCATACAAACAAGAGCTCTAAGCCATGCTAACAAGAGCTATGACAGAGCCCAATAGATTCAAGAACCTGTACACCACTTGCCCTGCAGTTGAGAGGCGGGACTAGAGAGCAGAAGCCCAACTCCCAGCTAACACAACTAAATTATTTAAACAGAAGAGTCAGAATTTGTCCGTAGTCACACAAACATCAAACTTCGTGTTCAGTAATCATTTAAAAATAAAGGCAGTTGACTTGGCATCAATTTGAGTTTATAGAACATCAATATAGTCATTACTGCAACATTATATCAATAGAGACTTCACTATATGTGTGAGAGAGCTTTTACATTAAATTTTGCCAAGAGGGGCAGTTTATTGGGCAGCGTCACTCATCCTGTGAGTGGACACACCGCCATAGTGACAGTATTGGGCAGCGCCACTCATCCTGTGAGTGGACACACCACCATAGTGACAGTATTGGGCAGCGTCACTCATCCTGTGAGTGGACACACCGCCATAGTGACAGTATTGGGCAGCGCCACTCATCCTGTGAGTGGACACACCGCCATAGTGACAGTATTGGGCAGCGTCACTCATCCTGTGAGTGGACACACCGCCATAGTGACAGTATTGGGCAGCGTCACTCATCCTGTGAGTGGACACACCGCCATAGTGACAGTATTGGGCAGCGTCACTCATCCTGTGAGTGGACACACCGCCATAGTGACAGTATTGGGCAGCGTCACTCATCCTGTGAGTGGACACACCGCCATAGTGACAGTATTGGGCAGCGCCACTCATCCTGTGAGTGGACACACCGCCATAGTGACAGTATTGGGCAGCGCCACTCATCCTGTGAGTGGACACACCACCATAGTGACAGTATTGGGCAGCGTCACTCATCCTGTGAGTGGACACACCGCCATAGTGACAGTATTGGGCAGCGTCACTCATCCTGTGAGTGGACACACCGCCATAGTGACAGTATTGGGCAGCGCCACTCATCCTGTGAGTGGACACACCGCCATAGTGACAGTATTGGGCAGCGCCACTCATCCTGTGAGTGGACACACCGCCATAGTGACAGTATTGGGCAGCGTCACTCATCCTGTGAGTGGACACACCGCCATAGTGACAGTATTGGGCAGCGTCACTCATCCTGTGAGTGGACACACCGCCATAGTGACAGTATTGGGCAGCGCCACTCATCCTGTGAGTGGACACACCGCCATAGTGACAGTATTGGGCAGCGCCACTCATCCTGTGAGTGGACACACCGCCATAGTGACAGTATTGGGCAGCGTCACTCATCCTGTGAGTGGACACACCGCCATAGTGACAGTATTGGGCAGCGTCACTCATCCTGTGAGTGGACACACCGCCATAGTGACAGTATTGGGCAGCGTCACTCATCCTGTGAGTGGACACACCGCCATAGTGACAGTATTGGGCAGCGCCACTCATCCTGTGAGTGGACACACCGCCATAGTGACAGTATTGGGCAGCGTCACTCATCCTGTGAGTGGACACACCGCCATAGTGACAGTATTGGGCAGCGTCACTCATCCTGTGAGTGGACACACCGCCATAGTGACAGTATTGGGCAGCGCCACTCATCCTGTGAGTGGACACACCGCCATAGTGACAGTATTGGGCAGCGCCACTCATCCTGTGAGTGGACACACCGCCATAGTGACAGTATTGGGCAGCGCCACTCATCCTGTGAGTGGACACACCGCCATAGTGACAGTATTGGGCAGCGCCACTCATCCTGTGAGTGGACACACCGCCATAGTGACAGTATTGGGCAGCGTCACTCATCCTGTGAGTGGACACACCGCCATAGTGACAGTATTGGGCAGCGTCACTCATCCTGTGAGTGGACACACCGCCATAGTGACAGTATTGGGCAGCGTCCACTCATCCTGTGAGTGGACACACCGCCATAGTGACAGTATTGGGCAGCGTCACTCATCCTGTGAGTGGACACACCGCCATAGTGACAGTATTGGGCAGCGCCACTCATCCTGTGAGTGGACACACCGCCATAGTGACAGTATTGGGCAGCGCCACTCATCCTGTGAGTGGACACACCGCCATAGTGACAGTATTGGGCAGCGCCACTCATCCTGTGAGTGGACACACCGCCATAGTGACAGTATTGGGCAGCGTCACTCATCCTGTGAGTGGACACACCGCCATAGTGACAGTATTGGGCAGCGTCACTCATCCTGTGAGTGGACACACCGCCATAGTGACAGTATTGGGCAGCGCCACTCATCCTGTGAGTGGACACACCGCCATAGTGACAGTATTGGGCAGCGCCACTCATCCTGTGAGTGGACACACCGCCATAGTGACAGTATTGGGCAGCGCCACTCATCCTGTGAGTGGACACACCGCCATAGCAGCATGTACAACACTCCCCAATAGGAAGAAAACCCGCTAGTGATGGTGCCACAGCTAGCATGCTCCACTAGCCCCTAATGACAGCTGATCGGACCATCTCACTCCGGATGTACTGGCTCCGTAAAACAGGCCATTGTCCCAATATCCAGCTAGAGGTGAGGGAGTCGAACCTTGCGTGACTTCACTCCTAAAGCACTTTGGGCAACTCGTGCAATAGAGCCCAACCGGTGCAACAAAATTGAAGTGTCAAAATCGATATTATTGCAAAGGTTGCAAAGGTGCTATGATATCGACCCGCTAAGCGAAGGTTTCCTGCTGCAATTGTAGTTATCACTGCCATGATGACTAACCACACACGCTAACTACCCCCACACACTAACCACACACGCTAACTACCCCCACACACTAACCAACACACTAACCAGCACACTAACAACACACTAACAACACACTAACCAGCACACTAATCAACACACTAACCAACACACTAACCAACTAACCAACACACTAACCAACTAACCAACACACTAACCAACACACTAACCAACACACTAACCAACACACTAACCAACACACTAACCAACTAACCAACACACTAACCAACACACTAACCAACACACTAACCAACACACTAACCAACACACTAACCAACACACTAACAACACACTAACAACACACTAACCAACACACTAACAACACACTAACCAACACACTAACAACAACACTAACCAACACACTAACCAACACACTAACCAACACACTAACACTAACCAACACACTAACCAACACACTAACCAACACACTAACCAAACACACTAACCACTAACACACACTAACCACACACTAACCAACACACTAACCAACACACTAACCAGCACACTAACCAACACACTAACCAACACACTAACCAACACACTAACCAACACACTAACCAACACACTAACCAACACACTAACCAACACACTAACCAACACACTAACCAACACACTAACCAACACACTAACAACACACTAACCAACACACTAACCAACACACTAACCAGCACACTAACCAACACACTAACCAACACACTAACCACCACACTAACCAACACACTAACCAACACACTAACCAACACACTAACCAGCACACTAACCAACACACTAACCAACACACTAACCACCACACTAACCAACACACTAACCAACACACTAACCAACACACTAACCAACACACTAACCAACACACTAACCAACACACTAACCAACACACTAACACACACTAACCAACACACTAACCAACACACTAACCACCCCACTAACCACCACACTAACCAACACACTAACCACCACACTAACCAACACACTAACCAACACACTAACCAACACACTAACCAACACACTAACCAACACACTAACCAACACACTAACCAACACACTAACCAACACACTAACCACACTACACACTAACCAACACACTAACCAACACACTAACCAACACACTAACCAACACACTAACCAACACACTAACCAACACACTAACCACACACTAACCACACACTAACCAACACACTAACCAACACACTAACCAACACACTAACCAACACACTAACCAACACACTAACCAACACAACCAACTAACCAACACTAACCACACACTAACCAACACACTAACCAACACACTAACCAACACAACACACACTACCAACACACTAACCAACACACTAACCAACACACTAACCAACACACTAACCAACAACACTAACCAACACACTAACCAACACACTAACCAACACACTAACCAACACACTAACCAACACACTAACCAACACACTAACCAACACACTAACCAACACACTAACCAACACACTAACCAACACACTAACCAACACACTAACCAACACACTAACCAACACACTAACAACACACTAACCAACACACTAACCAACACACTAACAACACACTAACCAACACACTAACCAACACACTAACCAACACACTAACCAACACACTAACCAACACACTAACCAACACTAACAACACACTAACCAACACACTAACCAACACACTAACCAACACACTAACCAACACACTAACCAACACACTACCAACACACTAACCAACACACTAACCAACACACTAACCAACACACTAACACTAACCACACACTAACCAACACACTACACACACTACCAACACACTAACCAACACACTAACCAACACACTAACCAACCAACACACTAACCAACACACTAACCAACACACTAACCAACACACTAACCAACACACTAACCAACACACTAACCAACACACTAACCAACACACTAACCAACACACTAACCAACACACTAACCAACACACTAACCAACACACTAACCAACACACTAACCAACACACTAACCAACACACTAACCACACTAACACACACTAACCAACACACTAACCAACACACTAACAACACACTAACCAACACACTAACCAACACACTAACCAACACACTAACCAACACACTAACCAACACACTAACCAACACACTAACCAACACACTAACCAACACACTAACAACACACTAACCAACACACTAACCAACACACTAACCAACACACTAACCAACACACTAACCAACACACTAACCAACACACTAACCAACACACTAACCAACACACTAACCAACACACTAACCAACACACTAACCAACACACTAACCAACACACTAACCAACACACTAACCAACACACTAACCAACACACTAACCAACACACTAACCAACACACTAACCAACACACTAACAACACACTAACCAACACACTAACCAACACACTAACCAACACACTAACAACACACTAACCACACACACACACTAACCAACACACTAACTAACACACTAACCAACACACTAACCAACACACTAACCAACACACTAACCAACACACTAACCAACACACTAACCAACACACTAACCAACACACTAACCAACACACTAACCACACAACACACTAACCAACACACACTAACACAAACACACTAACCAACACACTAACCAACACACTAACCAACACACTAACCAACACACTAACCACACACTAACCAACACACTAACTAACACACAACACACACTAACCAACACACTAACCAACACACTAACCAACACACTAACAACACACTAACCAACACACTAACCAACACACTAACCAACACACTAACCAACACACTAACCAACAAACACACTACCAACACACTAACCAACACACTACACACTAACCACACTAACCAACACACTAACCAACACACTAACCAACACACTAACCAACACACTAACCAACACACTAACCAACACACTAACCACACTACACACACTAACCAACACACTAACCAACAACACACTAACCAACACACTAACCAACACACTAACCAACACTACTAACCAACACACTAACACACTAACCAACACACTAACCAACACACTAACCAACACACTAACCAACACACTAACCAACACACTAACCAACACACTAACCAACACACTAACACACACACTAACCAACACACTAACCAACACACTAACCAACACACTAACAACACACTAACCAACACACTAACCAACACACTAACCAACACACTAACCAACACACTAACCAACACACTAACCAACACACTAACAACACACTAACCAACACACTAACAACACACACTAACACTAACAACACACTAACCAACACACTAACCAACACACTAACCAACACACTAACCAACACACTAACCAACACACTAACCAACACACTAACCAACACACTAACCAACACACTAACAACACACTAACCAACACACTAACCAACACACTAACCAACACACTAACCAACACACTAACCAACACACTAACCAACACACTAACAACACACTAACCAACACACTAACCAACACACTAACCAACACACAACAACTAACCAACACACTAACCAACACACACTAACCAACACACTAACCAACACACTAACCAACACACACCAAACCAACACACTAACCAACACACTAACCAACACACTAACCAACACACTAACCAACACACTAACCAACACACTAACCAACACACTAACCAACACACTAACCAACACACTAACCAACACACTAACCAACACACTAACCAACACACTAACCAACACACTAACCAACACACTAACCAACACACTAACACACACACTAACCAACACACTAACCAACACACTAACCAACACACTAACCAACACACTAACACACACTAACCAACACACTACCAACACACAACACACTAACCAACACACTAACCAACACACTAACCACTACACACACTAACCACTAACCAACACACTAACCAACACACTAACCAACACACTAACCAACACACTAACCAACACACTAACCAACACACTAACCAACACACTAACACAACACACACTAACCAACACACTAACACAACACACTAACCAACACACTAACCAACACACTAACCAACACACTAACACACACTAACCAACACAACACACACTAACCAACACACTAACCAACACACTAACCAACACACTAACCAACACACTAACCAACACACTAACCAACACACTAACCAACACACTAACCAACACACTAACCAACACACTAACCAACACACTAACAACACACTAACCAACACACTAACCAACACACTAACCAACACACTAACCAACACACTAACCAACCAACACACTAACCACACACTAACCAACACACTAACCAACACACTAACACTAACCAACACACTAACCAACACACTAACCAACACACTAACCAACACACTAACCAACACACTAACCAACACACTAACCAACACACTAACCAACATCACTAACCATACACACTAACCATACACACTAACCATACACACTAACAACACACTAACCACTAACACACACTAACCAACACACTAACCAACACACTAACCAACACACTAACCAAACACACTAACCAACACACTAACCATACACACTAACCAACACACTAACCAACACACTAACCAACACACTAACCACACACTAACCAACACACTAACCAACACACTAACCAACACACTAACCAACACACTAACCAACACACTAACCAACACACTAACCAACACACTAACCAGCACACTAACCAACACACTAACCAACACACTAACACAACACACTAACCAACACACTAACCAACACACTAACCAACACACACACTAACCAACACACTAACCAACACACTAACCAACACACTAACCAACACACTAACACACACACTAACACACACACTAACAACACACTAACACTACACTAACCAACACACTAACCAACACACTAACCAACACACTAACCACACACTACACACACTAACCAACACACTAACAACACACTAACACACACACTAACCACACACTAACACTACTACCAACACACTAACCAACACACTAACCAACACACTAACCAACACACTAACAACACACTAACCAACACACTAACCAACACACAACACACTAACCAACACACTAACCAACACTACAACACTAACCAACACACTAACAACACACTAACCAACACACTAACCAACACACTAACCAACACACTAACCAACACACTAACAAACACTAACCAACACACTAACCAACACACTAACCAACACACTAACCAACACACTAACACACACACTAACACACACACTAACCACACACTAACCAACACACTAACCAACACACTAACCAACACACTAACCAACACACTAACACACACACTAACACACACACTAACACACACACTAACACACACACTAACCAACACACTAACCAACACACTAACCAGCACACTAACCAACACACTAACTCATCACATAGACAACATATTCCCTCATATTAATCAACATATTTGATTTACAATTTTAACTTTGAACAGTAAACAAAACATATTCACACAGAAGTTATATTTTTGGGATTAACATTTACAACTACAACAAGTAAAGTGATTTACAGCAAAAACAGCGAAATGTTTTTTTTACAAAATGAATTTTGAGTTTTTTTATCAAAATTTTACAAAATGAGAATGACTCATTGAGGCGATGGGAAAGAAACTGTGGGAAAATAATATTACATTTGGGGGAAAGAAACATATTGTAGTTGAGAACTATTTTATTTTGACGCAAAGTATAATACACCTGTTGCTGTATTATGGTACTGGGAATACAACAATGATACAATTGTTATTGGCGGAGCGCACGCGCGCGCGAACACACACACGCCACTACTCTTCACATGGCACCACTACTCTTCACATGGCACCACTACTCTTCACATGGCACCACTACTCTTCACATGGCACCACTACTCTTCACATGGCACCACTACTCTTCACATGGCACCACTACTCTTCACATGGCACCACTACTCTTCACATGGCACCACTACTCTTCACATGGCACCACTACTCTCCACATGGCACCACTACTCTTCACATGGCACCACTACTCTTCACATGGCACCACTACTCTTCACATGGCACCTATGGCACCTCCTACCAGAATGCCATACAAATATATGTATAAGGGTTCAACATGTCCCTGAAGCATGACTCTAGAGAGCAGTGTAAGGTAAAGCCAGGTTCGCGTGGATGCTCCCGCGGGTGTGGACAATACAGCTGTAGTCGGCAGCTGTAGTTTATAATACATCATAACTAAACGAGATGGTGATAGTGAAGATTGTGTGTGTATTGTGTAGCTGGGTTGTGTATCCTGCCCAAGAGGCCAATGACAGCACTGAACACCTTGAGGTGCTTCCGGGGCTTAGTGTCCCCGCGGCCCGGTCGTCGACCAGGCCTCCTGGTTGCTGGACTGATCAACCAGGCTGTTAGACGCGGCTGCTCGCAGCCTGACGTATGAGTCACAGCCTGGTTGATCAGGTAAACACAGGTGAAACTTTGAAATTGAAATTGAAATGAGTTACTCTGTGATAAGCGTTTAATGTATTCACTACCTTGAGGTTACCTTGAGGTGCTTCCGGGGCCTAGTGTCCCCGCGGCCCGGTCGTTGACCAGGCCTCCTGGTTGCTGGACTGATCAACCAGGCTGTTGGACGCGGCTGCTCGCAGCCTGACGTATGAGTCACAGCCTGGTTGATCAGGTATCCTTTGGAGGTGCTTATCCAGTTCTCTCTTGAACACTGTGAGGGGTCGGCCAGTTATGCCCTACAACACTATATTGATGAATGTGACACCGTAAAGGACTTGAGGCCTCCTGGCCTCTTGATTTCTGGGTGATGGTAAGGAGCCGGTCGGCCGAGCGGACAGCACACTGGACTTGTGATCCTGTGGTCCTGGGTTCGATCCCAGGCGCCGACGAGAAACAATGGGGCAGCGTTTCTTTCACCCTATGCCCCCTGTTACCTAGCAGTAAAATAGATACCTGGGTGTTAGTCAGCTGTCACGGGCTGCTTCCTGCGGGTGGAGGCCTGGTCGAGGACCGGGCCGCGGGGACACTAAAAGCCCCGAAATCATCTCAAGATAACCTCAAGATAGATCCCTGCCCTTGTGTGGCAGTGCACAGTAGAAAGTTGTTTTCACATATCCATACATGAAAACATTGATTGTAACCATGATATATATATGCTCCAGCCTACAGTTTGACCTATTTTTTTCAGATATATACAAGAGTTGTTACATTCTTGTAGAGCCACTAGTACGCGTAGCGTTTCGGGCAAGTCCTTAATCCTATGGTCCCTGGAATACGATCCCCTGCCGCGAAGAATCGTTTTTACATCCAAGTACACATTTTACTGTTGCGTTAAACAGAGGCTACAGTTAAGGAATTGCGCCCAGTAAATCCTCCCCGGCCAGGATACGAACCCATGACATAGCGCTCGCGGAACGCCAGGCGAGTGTCTTACCACTACACCACGGAGACTGTCCCAAGACCTATAGTCTTGTGTATGACCCTCTGTCCTGCGTGACAGTGAATACCACCATTATCCTCACTCCAATTAGACCTAATTGAATTCCTCAGATTAGGCAGAAGTGTAATTAGCATTTTGTCAATAAAGATGTTAATAAATAAAATAGAATAGAGGTGATAGACTCAGCAAGGGTAAGTGCTTCAACGAGTGAGGGCCTCATGGTGTGTCCGGTTGGTAGTGTGTTCCCCCCCCCCCCCCCCCTGGCACCTTACTCATCATGGGGGTATTCAACACTTGATGAGTAAATGGCTGCACTAACCTAAACAAAGAAAGCAAACACAATTCCTGAAACTACATGGCCAAAAAAATAAAGAGTTTAACCTCCGCTTGACACAAATAGTTAAGTGGATCGACATAGGATGGGGCTCTTCCTCCCCCCCCCCCCAACCCTCACACACTCTCCCATCCCCCCCCCCTTGCCCCATCTCTCGAACCCTCCCAAACCCTTCCATTCGCGTGTCGACGCCACGCGCCACTCAGCTAAAGGGGCTTGACCTATCAATTCCCCTCACTAATTGATGCTGTTAAACAGCCTCGTTCCCCCACTGCTAACGACCATTCCCAGCCAGTAACGACCCCGGGCTGTCAAGCCCATCACATCATCCTTGACAGCTGATAAAAATGCGACACACTGCTTGGCTGTTAGGTCCCTTTTCCACGGTGCCCCGTATAGGCTTAATGCTGTCTTCACTGTGGCAACCCGCTCTCGCACAAGACAGTACATATATGACTTATTGCTAAAAAAAAGGAAAGATATATTTTTCTTGAAAGTCAATATGAAATATGAAAGTCAATATTTGGCTTATTAATAAGTACATATGTGGTATATTTCAAGTTATATTTTGTTTTAAAGGTACAAACTGTTCTTACCAATTCGTTCTCTACCAGGTTTAATATAAGGAATTTCCATTCATTTTTATTAAACAATAGAGATTTTATACAAAATTTGAAAATATCCTGAGTTACTTTACAATTTATTGAAATATTTTACTTCTGTTTTATTATTTTTATAAATCTGTAATGTCAATATAGGTATAGGTTCAGTACTAATTGTAATTAAGAAGCAATAAGATGCTTAACATACTAAGAAGGTTAGGTTAGGTCGGTGTTTTCAATTCAGCTTTTCAAGGTAAACTCAAATATTCAAAATAAATTAGTATGTCACATATGCACTTATTCATAAGCAAGATAATGACTCTAAGCCAGTGTGAGAACCGGTTGGGGGGAGGACGGGTACCCTGAAGGGGGGGGGGGAGGAGACGATGGTACCTTGGGAAGCGATTTGTAGTTCAGGCCTAATTGTCATTTTCTGTGAGGCCTATGCGGCGAGATAGGCCTCCCCCCCCCCCCCCCACACCATCAATAATCATCACGTACAAAATCGATGATTCACAATCCGTTGAATATGATGATTTTAGATGCGGGAAAACAAGGGAACAATGTTCTGGTGGGTGATATATATGGATATATACGGATATATATGGATATATATGGATATATATGGATATATATGGATATATATGGATATATATGGATATATAGTTATAGAATCGACTTGAGAATGGTCCAGGACGGACCGAAACGTCGTCGTCCCTTCACCTTCTAGTGTGTGGTCTGGTCAACATACTTCAGCCTCGTTATTGTGACTCCTCGCCTGCCTGGATATATAGTCATCTTCTTGAGGTTATCTTGAGATGATTTCGGGGCTTTAGTGTCCCCGCGGCCCGGTCCTCGACCAGGCCTCCACCACCAGGAAGCAGCCCGTGACAGCTGACTAACACCCAGGTACCTATTTTACTGCTAGGTAACAGGGGGCATAGGGTGAAAGAAACTCTGCCCATTGTTTCTCGCCGGCGACTGGGATCGAACCCAGGACCACAGGATCACAAGTCCAGCGTGCTGTCCGCTCGGCCGACCGGCTCCCGACCGACCGATTATCGTGAAGATAATCATTTAAAACAGCCAATGACGTCTTGATCACACGAGGTCGTTGGGTAGTTACATCACTATAGGCTACCAGATGGACCAGTTAAAACGTCCGCCCCTCACAATCCACGGTTCTAATTGGTGGTTAAACCCCCACCCCCTTTTCCCGGGGGGGGGGGGAAGGGAATTGTCAGGGGAAAGCACCAAGCCATTACGACTATATAGCACTGGGAAGGGGTCAGGATAAGGACTTGGGGATGGGACGGGGGGAAAGGAATGGTGCCCAACCACTTGTGTGGACGGTCTCGGGGGATTGAACGCGGACCTGCATGACGCGAGACCGTCGCTCTACCGTCCAGCCCAAGTGGTTGGACTCCCCGGGGGGGGGGGGGGGGGGCGGGGAATGGTCGTTCGCCAGACGCAGCAAGACAAAAAGATCAGAAATCGTTTCAGGATCAATGGAACGGAAGAGATGGTGTTGAGACCCTCCTGGCGGCCTCTGCTTCAAGTTCACACACTTGGGATAAGAGGGGGAGGGGGGGGGGGGTCTGGAGGCTGAGTGGGTGGTGTTCGGGGTTCGTAATCCTAGGGACCGGGGGATCGATCGTCGGGGCCGGCGGAAACAAATGGATAGAGTTTCTTTCAGCCTTGATGCCATTGTTCACTTAGGAGTAAATAGGTACCTGGGAGTTAGACAGCTGTTATGGGTTGTTTCCTGTGTGTGTGTGTGTGTGTGTGTGTGTGTGTGTGTGTGTGTGTGTGTGTGTGTGTGTGTGTGTGTGTGTGTGTGTGTGTGTGTGTGTGTGTGTGTGTGTACTCACCTAGTTGTACTCACCTAGTTGTGTTTGCGGGGGTTGAGCTCTGGCTCTTTGGTCCCGCCTCTCAACCGTCAATCAACAGGTGTACAGATTCCTGAGCCTATCGGGCTCTGTCATATCTACACTTGAAACTGTGTATGGAGTGAGCCTCCACCACATCACCCCCTAATGCATTCCATTTGTCAACCACTCTGACACTAAAAAAGTTCTTTCTAATATCTCTGTGGCTCATTTGGGCACTCAGTTTCCACCTGTGTCCCCTTGTGCGTGTTCCCCTTGTGTTAAATAGACTGTCTTTATCTACCCTATCAATCCCCTTCAGAATCTTGAATGTGGTGATCATGTCCCCCCTAACTCTTCTGTCTTCCAGCGAAGTGAGGTTTAATTCCCGTAGTCTCTCCTCGTAGCTCATACCTCTCAGCTCGGGTACTAGTCTGGTGGCAAACCTTTGAACCTTTTCCAGTTTAGTCTTATCCTTGACTAGATATGGACTCCATGCTGGGGCTGCATACTCCAGGATTGGCCTGACATATGTGGTATACAAAGTTCTGAATGATTCTTTACACAAGTTTCTGAATGCCGTTCGTATGTTGGCCAGCCTGGCATATGCCGCTGATGTTATCCGCTTGATATGTGCTGCAGGAGACAGGTCTGGCGTGATATCAACCCCCAAGTCTTTTTCTTTCTCTGACTCCTGAAGAATTTCCTCTCCCAGATGATACCTTGTATCTGGCCTCCTGCTCCCTACACCTATCTTCATTACATTACATTTGGTTGGGATAAACTCTAACGACCATTTGTTCGACCATTCCTTCAGCTTGTCTAGGTCTTCTTGAAGCCTCAAACAGTCCTCTTCTGTTTTAATCCTTCTCATAATTTTAGCATCGTCCGCAAACATTGAGAGAAATGAATCGATACCCTCCGGGAGATCATTTACATATATCAGAAACAAGATAGGACCGAGTACAGAGGCCTGTGGGACTCCACTGGTGACTTCACGCCAATCGGAGGTCTCACCCCTCACCGTAACTCTCCGTAACTGTGTGTGTGTGTGTACTCACCTATATGTACTCACCTATATGTGCTTGCAGGATCGAGCATTGACTCTTGGATCCCGCCTTTCGAGCATCGGTTGTTTACAGCAATGACTCCTGTCCCATTTCCCTATCATACCTGGTTTTAAAATTATGAATAGTATTTGCTTCCACAACCTGTTCCTGAAGTGCATTCCATTTCCCCACTACTCTCACGCTAAAAGAAAACTTCCTTACATCTCTGTGACTCATCTGAGTTTCAAGCTTCCATCCATGTCCTCTCGTTCTGTTACTATTCCGTGTGAACATTTCGTCTATGTCCACTCTGTCAATTCCTCTGAGTATCTTATACGTTCCTATCATGTCCCCCCTCTCCCTTCTTCTTTCTAGTGTCGTAAGGCACAGTTCCCTCAGGCGCTCTTCAGGCCTCAGGCGCTGTGTGTGTGTGTGTGTGTGTGTGTGTGTGTATATGTGTGTGTGTGTGTATGTGTGTGTGTGTGTGCGTGTGTGTGTGTATGTGTGTGTGTGTGTGTGTGTGTGTGTGTGTGTGTGTGTGTGTGTGTGTGTGTGTGTGTGTGTGTGTGTGAAAAAAATTGATTAATTAACGGAGTGAGGCGGGCCGAAAGAGCCAGAGCTCAACCCCTACAGGCACCACTAGGTGAAAACAACTAGGTAATACACCCTCCAGCCCGTCCTCCAAACAAAGACCCCAAACACCATGCCATCCACCCGCCAACCCCCCTCTAGCTGTTCATAAATGCCAAACAGTTTCCACACGATTCACAACTGCTGCCGTCCGAACACTTCCGGAACAAGTGCTTCACTGACGACTGGTGTTCGAACCCCAACGCTGTAAATGCTTCACCCACGTACTACAAATACCAATAATCACCAACAGAACCTAAACACCTAACCTAACCTAACCTAACCTAACCTAACCTAACCTAACCTAACCTAACCTAACCTAACCTAACCTAACCTAACCTATGCCTATATATGCACAATATGCTAATATATTATAATATTAATTTATATTGGAGAAAATTACTGTTTTGAGAGAACAGCATGTATGAATGTGTCTGTGGGGTCGACCGCTGGATGGAATGGTCTGCTCAGTCAGGCGTTCCTTAACTACCTTCCAATTGCTGTATAGTCTTGTAAGACCAGAACTTTATCCTGGTAAGTCATCAGCAGAACATCTTATGTGTTCTGTTATAGTCTCGCTTCATGCAGGTCTGGGTTCAATCCCCGACCGTCCACACAAGTGGTTGGGCACCATTCCTTCCCTCCGTCCCATCCCAAATCCTTATCCTGACCCCTTCCCTGTGCTATATAGTCGTGATGGCTTGGCGCTTTTCCCCTAACAATTCCCTTCCCATCATCTCCAACTCACTGGATGAGTAACTATCTTGAGATGATGTCGGGGCTTAGCGTCCCCCGCGGCCCGGTCCTCGACCACGCCTCCTTGTCACACACCCCCAGGAAGCAGCTCCGTGGCAGCTGACTAACTCCCAGGTACCTATTTACTGCTTGACATAATAGCTCACTCGAACACACTCAAAACTAGAGAGACAAACAAATAAAATGAGACCAAAATGGTCCAGAAGAATGATTCACCATCGACCCACAATGAGGAGAAGACAGGAAGTAGTTGGGCTGAGATGAATGCCTCCTAACGAGGCCCGTCTTAAGATCTGCTCTCAAACTGCCCAATTGTTACACCACCAAAATAATGTCACTGAAGAACACTCAGATGCAAAGTTCTATTTCACTTTGATTGTTCATCTCGTAGATGAATTTGGCCTCAATTCATCATACAGCAGTGAGGGGTAGATGAGTACCCTGGATGCTGGAGGTTGAAGGGTAGAAAGGGAGGGTGGAAAGGTAGGGTAGAAAGGGAGGGTAGAAAGGGAGGGTAGAAAGGAAGGGTAGAAAGGAAGGGTAGAATGGGTGAGTAGAAAGGTAGGGTAGAAAGGGAGGGTAAAAAGGTAGGGTAGAAAGGGAGGGTAAAAAGGTAGGGTAGAAAGGTAGGGTAGAAAGGTAGGGTAGAAAGGGAGGGTAGAAAGGAAGGGTAGAAAGGTAGGGTAGAAAGGGAGGGTAGAATGGGAGGGTAGAAAGGAAGGGTAGAAAGGAAGGGTAGAATGGGAGAGTAGAAAGGTAGGGTAGAAAGGGAGGGTAGAAAGGGAGGGTAGAAAAAGAGGGTAGAAAAAGAGGGTAGAAAGGGAGGGTAGAAAGGAAGGGTAGGATGGGAGAGTAGAAAGGTAGGGTAGAAAGGGAGGGTAGAAAGGGAGGGTAGAAAGGAAGGGTAGAAAGGGAGGGTACAAAGGGAGGGTAGAAAGGAAGGGTAGATAGGGAGGGTAGAAAGGGAGGGAAGAAAGGAGAGGGTAGAAAGGTAGGGTAGAAAGGGAGGGTAGAAAGGTAGGGTAGAAAGGGAGGGAAGAAAGGTAGAGTAGAAAGGGAGGGTAGAAAGAGAGGGTAGAAAGGAAGGGTAGAAAGGGAGGGAAGAAAGGTAGGGTAGAAAGGGAGGGTAGAAAGAGAGGGTAGAAAGGAAGGGTAGAAAGGGAGGGTAGAAAGGGAGGGTAGAAAGGTAGGGTAGAAAGGGAGGGTAGAAAGGAAGGGTAGAAAGGTAGGGTAGAAAGGTAGGGTAGAAAGGTGGGGTAGAAAGGGAGGGTAGAAAGAGAGAGATTTGCTTACTTTTCCCCCATCAGTGTCAAGAGGGGAAGAGATTTAGGGAGGGACCCCTAACACCTCTTGACAGCCACTTGACAGGGACTCACAGGGGGCAGTAGATGTAGATTATCCTGCCCCCTCCCTCTTCACCCCCCCCCCTGCACAAGGGCTTGTCCTACAATGAACTATATTCACGTTTTCTATATCTGGATCACTCGGTTAGGGTAGGGTGTCTTAGAACATCATTTTCCCAACGTTTTGACACCATTAGAGTATCATTACTACCACAACTACCACCACCACAACCATTTTGTGGTTGTGGGACCACCAACTACCACAATTAAGGCTGTTAAGCTACGTACAAATGGTGCTAAATCAAGAGGATAGAAGGGACAGAGGGGATATGATCACCACATACAAGATACTGATGGGGAGTAGATCAGGAGGGGACGCAATGGAGCCGAAGCGTCGTTAGAGACGTCTAAGAACGTCTCTAGAATGACGTACAGGGTAGTTATGGGGACTGTTAATAGGGGACTGTCACCCTTGACTGTCACCCTTGACTGTCACCCTTGACTGTCACCCTTGACTGTCATCCTTGTCTGTCACCCTTGACTGTCATCCTTGTCTGTCACCCTTGACTGTCATCCTTGTCTGTCACCCTTGACTGTCATCCTTGACTGTCATCCTTGACTGTCACCCTTGACTGTCACCCTTGACTGTCACCCTTGACTGTCATCCTTGACTGTCATCCTTGCCTGCCATCCTTGACTGTCACCCTTGACTGTCATCCTTGACTGTCACCCTTGACTGTCACCCTTGACTGTCACCCTTGACTGTCACCCTTGACTGGCATCCTTGACTGTCATCCTTGTCTGTCACCCTTGACTGTCATCCTTGACTGTCATCCTTGACTGTCACCCATGACTGCATCCATGACTGGCATCCTTGACTGTCATCCTTGACTGTCATCCTTGACTGCCATCCTTGACTGTCATCCTTGACTGTCATCCTTGACTGTCATCCTTGACTGTCATCCTTGACTGTCACCCTTGCCTGCCATCCTTGACTGCCATCCTTGACTGTCATCCTTGACTGTCATCCTTGACTGTCATCCTTGCCTGCCATCCTTGCCTGCCATCCTTGACT
Source organism: Procambarus clarkii (assembly GCF_020424385.1). Lineage (NCBI taxonomy): Eukaryota > Metazoa > Arthropoda > Malacostraca > Decapoda > Cambaridae > Procambarus > Procambarus clarkii. The sequence goes on along the minus strand of NW_025562078.1, from coordinate 12,242 downwards.
GCCACCCTTGCCTGCCATCCTTGACTGCCACTGTTGCCTGCCATCCTTGACTGCCACCCTTGCCTGCCATCCATGCCTGCCACCCTTGCCTGACATCCTTGACTGTCATCCTTGACTGCCACCCTTGCCTGCCATCCATGCCTGCCACCCTTGCCTGCCATCCTTGCCTGCCATCCTTGCCTGCCATCCTTGACTGCCACCCTTGCTGCCATCCATGCCTGCCACCCTTGCCTGACATCCTTGACTGTCATCCTTGACTGCCACCCTTGCCTGCCATCCTTGCCTGCCACCCTTGCCTGCCACCCTTGCCTGCCATCCTTGACTGCCATCCTTGCCTGCCACCCTTGCCTGCCACCCTTGCCTGCCACCCTTGCCTGCCATCCTTGACTGGCATCCTTGACTGCCATCCTTGACTGCCACCCTTGCCTGCCACCCTTGCCTGCCACCCTTGCCTGCCACCCTTGCCTGCCACCCTTGCCTGCCATCCTTGACTGGCATCCTTGACTGCCACCCTTGCCTGCCACCCTTGCCTGCCACCCTTGCCTGCCACCCTTGCCTGCCACCCTTGCCTGCCACCCTTGCCTGCCACCCTTACCTGCCACCCTTACCTGCCACCCTTGCCTGCCACCCTTGACTGGAAGTTCCACAATTCGCTGCTTCGAATCACCTCATTTCTCTAATACTTTCCTCATCTTAATTACCTAATCACCAACCCTCCTCCCCCCCCTCCCCACGAGAGCAAACAACCCTTCACAAACTCACTCAAAATGTGTTTGGTACAAGCGAGTAATGTTGACCCAAACATTCACTACTTTCTTCAGCGTAGTAACGTGGCTCAGGGAGAAAAAACATCTGTTTGCTTAGGTATTAAAAGTTTTCTCGACTTGAGTAAGCTGGGAATTTTTTTTTTTCCCCTAGTGTGAGCTGGTTTTCCCCATGAACTCCCTGGAGTGTAGACGGTCCTGGGGTAAATATCGGGCTTAGTCAACACACACACACACTGGAGACGTTTTGGCTAGGTTAAGGTGGTGATATTACTTAATTACGGTTTACTTATAATTACTTAATTAGCTTGGCTCCTCCGCCGCTGGAATTACTTTACCTTTCAGCTATTAACAGACTTGTTAATACGGTCGGGGTTTTAAACTTAGTAATAAAAGTAACTTATGAAGAAAATTTATCAACCAATTAAATTCTAAAATCGGGTTAAAAAATAACTGCAAAAATGAGCATTGAAAACGAAGCAAAACAAGTCATAGTTTACTGTAACTCGCGTATACAGTTTACTGCGAAAATGTCTTTAAAAATGTGAGAAGTCTCTTACGAAACGCTTCAAGGCGTCAGACCATAAATAAAAATGTGAAAATGAACTTTGGAGAGTTAATTTTTCAATTACCCTCGACAGTGAAGAAAAGCGTATGCAATATTGAGAAGATTCGCGCTAGAATCATTAATCTTACCCTTACGGTCATATGAAACAATATATATATATATATATATATATATATATATATATATATATATATATATATATATATATATATATATATATATTGCCTGCTATCTATATATATATATATATATATATATAATATATATATATATATATATATATATATATATATATATATATATATATACCTAGTAGCCAGAACGCACTTCTCAGCCTACTATGCAAGGCCCGATTTGCCTAATAAGCCAAGTTTTCATGAATTAATTGTTTTTTCGACAACCTAACCTACCTAACCTAACCTAACTTTTTCGGCTACCTAACCGAACCTAACCTATAAAGATAGGTTAGGTTAGGTTAGGTAGGGTTGGTTAGGTTCGGTCATATATCTACGTTAAATTTAGCTCCAATAAATTTTTTTTTACCTCATACATAATGAAATGGGTAGCTTTATCATTTCATAAGACAAAATTTGAGAAAATATATTAATTCAGGAAAACTTGGCTTATTAGGCAAATCGGGCTTTGCATAGTAGGCTGAGAAGTGCGTTCTGGCTACTAGGTACGACATAAATATATATATATATATATATATATATATATATATATATATATATATATATATATATATATATATATATATATATATATATATATGCAAACAAGCCTGAACGGTCTCCAGGCATATATGCAACTGAAAACTCACACCCCAGAAGTGATTCGAACCCATACTGCCACAATCAAGGCAACTGATGAACAGGATCCCTTAACCACTCGACCAACACGACCGGACAAAAGAGGATGGTAGCCTAGGCTAATGCCCCATCCCCCCGCCGGCACTCTGTTGGTAATCTTGGGCATGGTATTTTATCAACTACCATGCCCCAAAGAATGAGCTGCATACTCCAGGATTGGTCTGACATATGTGGTATATAATGTTCTGAAAGATTCCTTACACAAGTTTGTAAAGGCCGTTCTTATGTTAGCCAACCTGGCATATGCCGCTGATGTTATCCTCTTGATATGAGCTTCAGGGGACAGGTCTGGCGTGATATCAACCCCCAGGTCTTTCTCTCTCTCGGACTCTTGAAGTATTTTATCTCCCAAGTGATACCTTGTATCTGGTCTCCTGCTTCCTACCCCTATCTTCATTACATTACATTTGCTTGGGTTAAACTCTAACAACCATTTATTCGACCATTGTGTGCGTGCGTGTGTGTTTTCTGCCGTTATATTGAGACACCCGCATCAACGAGGTAGAGACATGCCAGACGGTATGGGCATGCACAACGCACACAGCAACAGCCTCACTGATCAACCCACGACCAGAACAACCCGGTCACAAGTACACACAACACAACACCACCAGCAAACCCCAACTAACAACACAACCAAACACCACAACTACATCATCCCAGCTACGGGAACCAACCACAACAGCTCTGTGGACCCAAGAGCCAGAGCTCAACCCCCGCAAACACAACTAGGTGAGTACAATCCCCACAATCACAAGCAACTCCTGCCCTTATCTCTGCCACAATCACCAAGGAAAACAATCCCTTGAGAACCTCTTCTCACACGAAGTCGAGGCTCCATCACTCGAAGACAGGTCAAGTTAGACATGTGAAGATGGACCCACTTTTCCCTGAGATCGTAGATTCAGGGACATTCATCAAGATTCAGGGACATTCATCAAGACTCAGGGGACATTCATCAAGACTCAGGGGACATTCATCAAGACTCAGGGACATTCATCAAGATTCAGGGACATTCATCAAGACTCAGGGACATTCATCAAGACTCAGGGGACATTCATCAAGACTCAGGGACATTCATCAAGATTCAGGGACATTCATCAAGACTCAGGGACATTCATCAAGATTCAGGGACATTCATCAAGACTCAGGGACATTCATCAAGACTCAGGGACATTCATCAAGATTCAGGGACATTCATCAAGTTTCATGGGACATTCATCAAGATTCAGGGACATTCATCAAGTTTCATGGGACATTCATCAAGATTCAGGGACATTCATCAAGATTCAGGGGTCACACATCAAGATTCAGGGACATTCATCAAGATTCAGGGGCATTCACCAAGACTCAGGGGCCATACATCAAGACTCAGGGACATTCATCAAGACTCAGGGGCCATACATCAAGACTCAGGGACATTCATCAAGACTCAGGGGCCATACATCAAGACTCAGGGACATTCATCAAGACTCAGGGGCCATACATCAAGACTCAGGGGCCATACATCAAGATTCAGGGACATTCTCCAAGATTCAGGGACATTCTCCAAGATTCAGGGACATTCTCCAAGATTCAGGGGACATTCACCAAGATTCAGGGGACATTCATCAAGATTCAGGGACATTTACCAAGATTCAAGGACATTCATCAAGATTCAGGGACCACCATTGAGATGCCAAGCTCTTCACAGCCCCTGAAGACATCAACTTGAGACACTCAAGAGAGACATCAACTTGAGACACTCAAGAGAGACATCAACTTGAGACACTCAAGAGAGACATCAACTTGAGACACTCAAGAGAGACATCAACTTGAGACACTCAAGAGAGACATCAACTTGAGACACTCAAGAGAGACATCAACTTGAGACACTCAAGAGAGACATCAACTTGAGACACTCAAGAGAGACATCAACTTGAGACACTCAAGAGAGACATCAACTGAGACACTCAAGAGAGACATCAACTTGAGACACTCAAGAGAGACATCAACTTGAGACACTCAAGAGAGACATCAACTTGAGACACTCAAGAGAGGCATCAACTTGAGACACTCAAGAGAGACATCAAGTTGAGACACTCAAGACAGACATCAACTTGAGACACTCAAGAGAGACATCAACTTGAGACACTCAAGAGAGACATCAACTTGAGACAATCATGAGAGACATCAACTTGAGACACTCAAGAGAGACATCAACTTGAGACACTCAAGAGAGACATCAAGTTGAGACACTCAAGACAGATATCAAGTTGAGACACTCAAGAGAGACATCAACTTGAGACACTCAAGAGAGACATCAACTTGAGACACTCAAGAGAGACATCAACTTGAGACACTCAAGAGAGACATCAACTTGAGACACTCAAGAGAGACATCAACTTGAGACACTCAAGAGAGACATCAACTTGAGACACTCAGGAGAGACACTCAAGAGAGACAGACTCCCCCAAAGTGCCTCACCCGTCATCAATGTCTGAAGAACTCACTCCACTATTCATCAAGTACATATATTTTCATCCCAACTTCGTCTTATGAATAATTCATCTCATGCACTAAGTTTTCCCGCCAAAAACAGAGAAGAAAAAATAAATCTTGAAAGTTGGCGGGAAAAATGTCGCCATTTGGCGCGAATGAGGCTCCGAACCCCGCTTATATGAACGTTTATCATTAACCGCATACACTTCTCGCTTAACCGAAGCCGGATAAGTTATGATAAGCGACTGCCTTCAGCTCCTGTTGGTATGTGAGCCGGATATGTGAGCCGGATTGGCAGTCTGGGGTGTCAAGGCGTCTTATAGTCATGGTGCCCAGTCAATCTTCAGGAATTTCAGTAATTCCATTCAGTGTAGTGGTGGAGCGTTGACTTCCTCACACACACACACACACACACACATATATATATTATATATATATATATATATATATATATATATATATATATATATATATATATATATATATGCAAACAAGCCTGAATGGTCCCAGGACTATATACAACTGAAAACTCACACCCCAGAAGTGACTCGAACCCATACTCCCACAACTGGTATGTACAGGTGATGGTCAAGCGGATTAAGGCGTCCTGTACATACCAGTTGTGGGAGTATGGGTTCGAGTCACTTCTGGGTGTGAGTTTTCAGTTATATATATATATATATATATATATATATATATATATATATATATATATATATATATATATATATATATATATATATATATATATATATACATATACATATATATATATATATATATATATATATATATATATATATATATATATATATATATATATATATATATATATATATATGGTGTGTGTGTGTGTGTGTGTGGTGTGTGTGTGTGTGTGTGTGTGTGTGTGTGTGTGTGTGTGTGTGTGTGTGTGTGTGTGTGTGTGTGTGTGTGGGTAAAATAAACGAGAGAGCCCCTGTCAACAGCTGTCATAATCTCTGCTGTCATCTTAATTGACAGATGTAAATTTATGATAACTCAAAATTTTCTTTCCTCATTTCAGATGCTAATGTGTTATTTTTTTTTTACGTGTACATGTCTGGTTCTTTCACAACTTGGTCGCACTTCCTTAAAAGTGTAGTTGGTCGAAAATACTAAATTGTCAATTAAGAGAATGATATAATTTAATACATGTATGTGAAAGCTTTAGAGTGAAAGCTTAACTTCACTTCAGAAAATTGACTTAAGGCCAATTTTTTTGGCCTTAAGGTTAAGGCCAAGACTTTGTCTTTTGAAAAAGGAAAAAGTTTTAATTAATGAAAATTGGGCAAAACATTTCTTGAATATTTTGGTATCAGTCTTGCTTGTAGACATATGTTGTTGAATATGACTGAAATGGTAAAATTAATGATTCTAACACGTATCTTCTCAATATTTCTTATGTTTTTTATCTTCCCTGTCGAGAGTAGTTGAAAAATTAACATTCCAAAGCTCATTTTCACAGACCCCAATCACAATTTATATTTTGAAAGAGTAGAAGTGGACCCTTCCTTACTTGCTCATCTCTATCTCTCTTACAGGGTATCGAACTTGGTCTTCCTCTTCCACATCCTCTCACCCACAACACATCCCTCCCCTCACCTACCCCCTCCCCTTCCCATCTCCCCTCCCCCCCCTCTCATTCAGCAGCGACCTCAACCCGAGATTAACCAATAAATCAATAAAGAGCAGTTAGTGCTGACCCCAGCACTGTCATTATTGACGGGGGGGGGGTGATGGAGAGGGGGGAGGGAGGGGGTGATGGAGGGAAGGGGAGGGAGGGGGTGGAAGCCAATCATAACCGCCCCTTCCATCACCTCTCCCTCCTTATTACACAAGTCTCAGGTCATCTCTTCCATATCTTGATTTATTTGGCATTCTTGTAGTGTCTTCTACCCCCCTTACCCCTTAACCCCCCTACCCCTTACCTCCCCTACCCCTTAACCCCCCTACCCCTTAACCCCCCTACCCCTTAACCCCCCTACCCCTTAACCCCCCAACCCCTTAACCCCCCTACCCCTTAACCCCCCTACCCCTATACCCCCTACCCCTTAACCCCCTTACCCCTATACCCCCTACCCCTTAACCCCCTATCCCTTAACCCCCCTTACCCCTAACACCCCTTACCCCTTAACCCCCCTACCCTATACCCCCCTACCCCTTAACCCCACTACCCCTTAATCCCACTACCCCTTAACCCACCCTACCCTTAACCCCTCTACCGCTTAACCCCCCTACCCCCCCTTAACCCCTACCCCTAACCTCCCCTACCCTTTACCTCCCCTACCCTTTACCTTCCCTACCCCTTAACCCCCCTTACCCCTTAACCCCTTACCCCTTAACCCACCTACCCCTTAACCCCCCTACCCCTTAACCCCCCTACCCCCTATCCCCCTACCCCTTACCTCCCCTACCCCTTTACCTCCCCTACCTTACCTTACCCCCCTTAACCCCCTTACCCCCCCTACCCCTTAACCCCCCTACCCCTACCCCCCTTAACCCCCCTACCCCTTAACCCCCCTACCCCTTAACCCCCTACCCCTTAACCCCCCTACCCCTTAACCCCCCCTACCCCTTAACCCCCCTACCCCTTAACCCCCCCTACCCCTTAACCCCCCTACCCCTTAACCCCCTACCCCTTAACCCCCCTACCCCTTAACCCCCCTACCCCTTAACCCCCCTACCCCTTAACCCCCCTACCCCTTAACCCCCCTACCCCTTAACCCCCCTACCCCTTAACCCCCTACCCCTTAACCCACCCTACCCCTTAACCCCCCTACCCCTTAACCCCCTACCCCTTAACCCCCTACCCCTTACCCCCCTACCCCTTAACCCCCTACCCCCTTATCCCCCTACCCCTTACCTCCCCTACCCCTTTACCTCCCCTACCCCTTAACCCCCCTACCCCTTAACCCCCTACCCCTTAACCCCCCCTACCCCTTAACCCCCTACCCCTTAACCACCTACCCCTTACCCCCTACCCCTTAACCCCCCCTACCCCTTAACCCCCCTACCCCCCCTTATCCCCCTACCCCTTACCTCCCCTACCCCTTTACCTCCCCTACCCCTTAACCCCCCTACCCCTTAACCCCCTACCCCTTAACCCCCCCTACCCCTTACCCCCCCTACCCCTTAACCCCCTACCCCCTTAACCCCCTACCCCCTTAACCCCCCTACCCCTTAACCCCCTACCCCTTAAACCCCCTACCCCTTAACCCCCCTACCCCTTAACCCCCCTACCCCCCTATCCCCCTACCCCTTACCTCCCCTACCCCTTTACTCCCCTACCCCTTAACCCCCCTACCCCTTAACCCCCCTACCCCTTAACCCCCCTACCCCTTAACCCCCCTACCCCTTAACCCCCCTACCCCTTAACCCCCTACCCCTTAACCCCCCCCCCACACCCCCTTGTCATGTTCCTCTAGATTTTTTGTCTCTTTCTCACTACTTCTCTTCCTTTTCTCTCTTCCTTCCATCCCCTTTCTCTTATCTCTCTTATCTCCCCCCCACCTCACCCCCCTCCCCCCACCCCCCACCCCTCCAAGACACTCGAGATGCTCCTCCAAGATGACCTCTCAAGCCCCAGCCCCAGCACCCAGAGGCCTCAGAGATCAATACCCCAATACCCCCCACAAGTCCATTCCTCTCATTATTGACCCATTGCACATAGGGTCGTTAATCTCATTCATCACCCCATGATAACCATATATATTAAACTATATGAAATTGGTGGTTGAAATTGGTGGTTGAAATTGGTGGTTGAAATTGGTGGTTGAAATTGGTGGTTGAAATTGGTGGTTGAAATTGGTGGTTGAAATTGGTGGTTGAAATTGGTGGTTGAAATTGGTGGTTGAAATTGGTGGTTGAAATTGGTGGTTGAAATTGGTGGTTGAAATTAGTGGTTGGAATTGGTGGTTGAAATTGGTGGTTGAAATTGGTGGTTGAAATTGGTGGTTGGAATTGGTGGTTGAAATTGGTGGTTGAAATTGGTGGTTGAAATTGGTGGTTGAAATTGGTGGTTGAAATTGGTGGTTGAAATTGGTGGTTGAAATTGGTGGTTGAAATTGGTGGTTGAAATTGGTGGTTGAAATTGGTGGTTGAAATTGGGTGGTTCACATACGCTTAATAATCCAAAATTGATGTTCAAACAGACTAGAATTGGATTGAAATTGAAGTGGAAATTATATAACATATGAAGAAATCCACAAGGGCCGGGACGAGGATTCGAACCTGCGTCCGGGAGCATCCCAGACACTGCCTTGATCGACTGAGCTACGACAGGGTAAAAATAGTTGAAACCGAAGTTCTACTGAACTTAATATATAACATATATTAAATGGCCGACGTAGGGGCTGGAATTGGCTAGTTAATGGGGGGAAAATTATGGGCTATTAATTGGGCCCCTTCGGGATATGTACGACCCGCACCTTGTGACAAGCGATGGGTCAGGTTATCTTGAGGTTATCTTGAGATGATTTCGGGGCTTTTAGTGTCCCCGCGGCCCGGTCCTCGACCAGGCCTCCACCCCCAGGAAGCAGCCCGTGACAGCTGACTAACTCCCAGGTACCTATTTACTGCTAGGTAACAGGGGCATTCAGGGTGAAAGAAACTTTGCCCATTTGTTTCTGCCTCGTGCGGGAATCGAACCCGCGCCACAGAATTACGAGTCCTGCGCGCTATCCACCAGGCTACGAGGCCCCTGGAATGTCGTTGGAATGGCCAGCCAATTACGGTAGTTAATAAGGCAGGTGACATAACGACTTGAGGAGACGGCAAATTGGAACTCCTGTAAATTGGCCATTAATATCCACGTCAATTTTCACTCGGAACATGTAAGATTTGCACAATTTTCCAATAGACTTGCAATCTATTGTCTCCTAGCTACTGTCTATTGTCTCCTAGCTACTGTCTATTGCCTCCTAGCTACTGTCTATTGTCTCCTAGCTACTGTCTATTGTCTCCTGGCAACTGTCTATTGTCTCCTAGCTACTGTCTATTGTCTCCTAGCTACTGTCTATTGTCTCCTAGCTACTGTCTATTGCCTCCTAGCTACTGTCTATTGCCTCCTGGCAACTGTCTATTGTCTCCTGGGGCCAGATTCACGAAGCAGTTACGCAAGCACTTACGAACCTGTGGCCAGATTCACGAAGCAGTTACGCAAGCACTTACGAACCTAGGGGCCAGATTCACGAAGCAGTTACGCAAGCACTTACGACCCTGGGGCCAGATTCACATAGCTGAGAGGCGGGGCCCAAGATCTCCCGTCCAACCGTCCTGTCTACCCGTCAACCTGCGGGGGTTCGTATCCCACCACGTGCCACAAGACATAGCTGTAAGGCTCGGACGCCCGTCCAGGAATTTCCCTCCGGCCCTCCCCAAACGGCTCCGTCGACCAGGCATCTCCCAGCGCTTTTAATCCCTGGGGTCGGCTCTATATTTAAATTCTCCGTCCCATTTCCACCATGCCTTTCTGTCTACCTGTCCCAGGGCGGCCGATAGACAGTGGCCAGGGGCCAGATTCACGAAGCAGTTACGCAAGCACTTACGAACCTGGGGGCCAGATTCACGAAGCAGTTACGCAAGCACTTACGAAACTGGGGCTAGATTCACGAAGCAGTTACGCAAGCACTTACGAAACTGGGGCCAGATTCACGAAGCAGTTACGCAAGCACTTACGAACCTGGGGGCCAGATTCACGAAGCAGTTACGCAAGCACTTACGAAACTGGGGCTAGATTCACGAAGCAGTTACGCAAGCACTTACGAAACTGGGGCCAGATTCACGAAGCAGTTACGCAAGCACTAACGAAACTGGGGCCAGATTCACGAAGCAGTTAAGCAAGCACTAACGAAACTGGGGCCAGATTCACGAAGCAGTTACGTAAGCACTTACGAAACTGGGGCCAGATTCACGAAGCAGTTACGCAAGCACTAACGAAACTGGGGCCAGATTCACGAAACAGTTACGCAAGCCCTAACGAAACTGGGGCCAGATTCAAGAAGCAGTTACGCAAGCACTTACGAAACTGGGGGCCAGATTCACGAAGCAGTTACGCAAGCACTTACGAACCTGGGGGCCAGATTCACGAAGCAGTTACGCAAGCACTAACGAAACTGGGGGCCAGATTCACGAAGCAGTTACGCAAGCACTAACGAAACTGGGGCTAGATTCACTAAGCAGTTACGCAAGCACTAACGAAACTGGGGCTAGATTCACTAAGCAGTTACGCAAGCACTTACGAAACTGGGGCTAGATTCACGAAGCAGTTACGCAAGCACTTACGAAACTGGGGCTAGATTCACGAAGCAGTTACGCAAGCACTTACGAAACTGGGGCCAGATTCACGAAGCAGTTACGCAAGCACTTACGAACCTGGGGGCCAGATTCACGAAGCAGTTACGCAAGCACTTACGAAACTGGGGCTAGATTCACGAAGCAGTTACGCAAGCACTTACGAAACTGGGCCAGATTCACGAAGCAGTTACGCAAGCACTAACGAAACTGGGGCCAGATTCACGAAGCAGTTAAGCAAGCACTAACGAAACTGGGGCCAGATTCACGAAGCAGTTACGTAAGCACTTACGAAACTGGGGCCAGATTCACGAAGCAGTTACGCAAGCACTAACGAAACTGGGGCCAGATTCACGAAACAGTTACGCAAGCCCTAACGAAACTGGGGCCAGATTCAAGAAGCAGTTACGCAAGCACTTACGAACTGGGGCCAGATTCACGAAGCAGTTACGCAAGCACTTACGAACCTGGGGGCCAGATTCACGAAGCAGTTACGCAAGCACTAACGAAACTGGGGGCCAGATTCACGAAGCAGTTACGCAAGCACTAACGAAACTGGGGCTAGATTCACTAAGCAGTTACGCAAGCACTAACGAAACTGGGGCTAGATTCACTAAGCAGTTACGCAAGCACTTACGAAACTGGGGCTAGATTCACGAAGCAGTTACGCAAGCACTAACGAAACTGGGGCTAGATTCACGAAGCAGTTACGCAAGCACTAACGAAACTGGGGCTAGATTCACGAAGAGGTCTTGTGGTTAGTGCTGATTTAGAGCCCCTGAGCACCCGGCGGGGTTCAAAGCCCCTGATACCACGTGGCGGAGCTCTGATTCAAATTCAAATTCAAATTCAAATTCAAATTCAAATTCAAATTCAAATCAGTTTATTGAGGCATGACTCCACACAAAGGGATGAGGTAACTCAAGTTATTCTCACCTGATGACAGCACGGGTTTGAGGTCCCTGGGGACGTCCCTAGGGACGCAGGGACGGGGAGTGGGATAGGTGGGAGGGAAGGAGGGAAGGGAGAGGAGAGAGAGAGGCAGAGGGAGAGGGTGAATCGGACTGATGGAGCGAGATAGAGAAGACGTGGATAGATGAAAAGTTCCAACGGTTTCTCCCTCCTCTAGGGAAAGTTCCAACGGTTTTTCCCTCCTCTAGGGAAAGTTCCAACGGTTTTTCCCCTCCTCTAGGGAAAGTTCCAACGTTTTTCCCTCCTCTAGGGAAAGTTCCAATGGTTTCTTTC